>JAYGGG010000633.1:0-15889 GCA_036346245.1 Bonia amplexicaulis | reverse complement strand
AAAATAAAATCCCAAGACCGCCCTAGAACCCTACAACGACTAGAAAAGCTGAAAATCGTGTGCTATAGGTCGTTTTGGCCAACCGCCTGTATTATAAAATACCCGACCGCGCTTAAGCACTGGAATGACTAGAAAGGCCGAAAATCATGAGCTATAGATCGCCTTTTCGCCAAATGAGTCTCAAAAATAAAAATCCCCAACCGCCCGATAACCCTAGAACGACTAGAAAGCCGAAAATCGTGAGCTATAGGTCACGCCGACCAAACATGCCGTGAAAATTAAAATCCCTGACCGCCCCAGAACCCCGAACGACTAGAAAAGCCGAAAATCATGAGCTATAGGTCACGCCGACCAAATATGCTCCGAAAATAAAAATCCTGACCGCCTTGTGAACCCGTAAACGACTAGAAAAGCTAAAAATCGAGCTACAGGTCACGCCACCGAATCTGCCCGAGGAACAAAATTCTCGATCGCCCCAGAACTGCTGAACGACTAGAAAAGTTGAAAATCGTGAGCTATATGTCACGCCGCCAAATGTGATGCGAAAAAAATCCTCGAATCCTCCCGTAATACCGAATATTTAGAAATGTTGAAAATCATTAGCTATAGGTCACGACGCAAATGTGCTCGAAAATAAAATCCTGTGACATGTCCCAGAACCCCGAACGACTGTAAAAGCTGAAATCGTGAGCTATAGGTCACGCCGACCAAATCACCGAGAAACTAAAATCTTCGATTCTCCAAGAACCCTAGCACGACTAGAAAAGCCGAAAATCGTGAGCTATAGGTCACGCCGCCAAATGTGCTTCAAAAAAAAATCCCAAGACCGCCCTCAGAACCCAACAACGACTAGAAAAGCCGAAAATCGTGAGCCAGAGGTGTCGTTTTCGTCAAATCTGCTCTAGAATATAAAATACCCGACCACGGTGAACGCCGAAGGACTAGAAAGGCCGAAAATCATGAGCTATAGATCGCCTTCGCCAAATGAGTCTCAAAAATAAAAATCCCAAACCGCCCCAGAACCCTAGAACGACTAGAAAGCCGAAAAATCGTGAGCTATAGGTCACGCTTACCAAACATGCCGCGAAAATTAAAAATCCCCTGACTAGCCCAGAACCCTCGAACGACTAGAAAAGCCGAAAATCATGAGCTATAGGTCACGCCGACAAAATATGCTCAAAAATAAAAATCCTGACCGCCTCTGCAACCCAAAACGACTCAGAAAAGCTAAAATCGTGAGCTACAACCACGCCACCCGAATCGCCCGAGGAACAAAATTATCTCGATCGCCCAGAATCTATTGAACGACTAGAAAGATGAAAATCGTGAGCTATATGTCACGCCGCCCAAATGTGATGCGAAAAAATATTTTGAATCCTCCCGAATACCGAATATTTAGAAATGTTGAAAATCATCAGCTATAGGTCACGACGCAAATGTGCTCAAGAATAAAATCCTGTGACCGGTCCCAGTAACTCAAACGATCGTAAAAAGCTCAAATCGTGAGCTATAGGTCACGCCGACCAAATCCTCCGAGAAACTAAAATCTTCGGAATTCTCCAGAACTATGGCACGACTAGAAAAGTCGAAAATCGTGAGCTATAGGTCACGCCGCCAAATGTGTTCAAAAATAAAATCCCTCAGACCGCCCCAGAACCCCACAACGACTAGAAAAGCTGAAAATCGAGCTATAGGTCGTTTTCGCCAAACCGCCTCCGAATATAAAAATACCCGACCGCTACTGAACGCCGAATGACTAGAAAGGTCGAAAATCATGAGCTATAGATCGCCTCTTCGCCAAAGGAGCTCCGAAAATAAAATCCCCAAACTCAGCCCAGAACCCTAGAACGACTAGAAAAGCCGAAAATCGTGAGCTATAGGTCACGCTTACCAAACATGTCGCGAAAATTAAAATCCTCTCGACCGCCCCAGAACCCGAACGACTAGAAAAGTCGAAAATCATGAGCCATAGGTCACGCCGACAAAATATGCTTCGAAAATAAAACCACTGACCGCCCTTGAACCCGTAAACGACTAGAAAGCTAAAATCGTGAGTTACAACACGCTACGCCGAATCGCCCGAGGAACAAAATTTCGATCGCCCGCAGAATCGCTGAACGACTAGAAAGATGAAAATCGTGAGCTATATGTCACGCCGCCCAAATGTGATGCGAAAAATTCATCGAATCCTCCGTAATACCGAATATTTAGAAATGTTGAAAATCGTTAGCTATAGGTCACGCCGCAAATGTGCTCGCAGAATAAAATCCTGTGATCGTCCCAGAACTCAAACGACTGTAAAAGTCAAATCGTGAGCTATAGGTCACGCTGACCAACCGCCGAGAAACTAAAAATCTTCGAAATCTCCCAGAACCCTGCACGACTAGAAAAGTCGAAAATCGTGAGCTATAGGTCACGCCGCCAAATGTGTTCAAAAATAAAAATCCCCAGACCGCCCCCAGAACCCTACAACGACTAGAAAAGTGAAAATCGTGAGCTATAGGTCGCTTTCGCCAAACCGCCCGTAATATAAAAATACCCGATCGCTACTTAACGCCGAATGACTAGAAAGGTCGAAAATCATGAGCTATAGATCGCCTTTCTACCAAAGGAGTCCGAAAATAAAATCGCCAAACCGCCCTAAGAACCCTAGAACGACTAGAAAAGCCGAAAATCGTGAGCTATAGGTCACGCCGTACCAAACATGCCGTGAAAATTAAAAATCCCCATCCGCCCCAGAACCCCGAACGACTAGAAAAGATGAAAATCATGAGCTATAGGTCACGCCGACAAAATATGTTCAAAATAAAACTCGGACCGCCCCAGAACCCGTAAACGACTAGAAAAGCTAAAATCGTGAGCTACGCCACGCTCACCGAATCGCCCGAGGAACCAAATTCCTCGATCGCCCCCAGAATCGCTGAACGACTAGAAAAGATGAAAATCGTGAGCTATATGTCACGCCGCCCAAATTTGATGCTAAAAAATCCTCGAATCCTCTGAATACCGAATATTTAGAAATGTTGAAAATCGTTAGCTATAGGTCACGCATTTCGCAAATGCTCGAAAAATAAAATCCCAGTGACCGGTCCCAGAACTCAAACGACCAAAAAGCCGAATCGTGAGCTATAGGTCACGCCACCAAATCGCCGAGAAACTAAAATCTTCGGAATTCTCCCAGAACCCGGCACGACTAGAAAAGCCGAAAATCGTGAGCTATAGGTCACGCTTTCGCCAAATGTGTTCAAAAATAAAAATCCCGATCGCCCCAGAACCCTACAACGACTAGAAAAGTCAAAATCGTGAGCTATAGGTCGTTTTCTACCAAATGCCTCTGAATATAAAATACCCGATCGCGCCTAACGCTGAATTGACTAGAAAGGCCGAAAATCATGAGCTATAGATCGCCTTTTCTACCAAAGGAGTTCAAAAATAAAATCCCTAAACCGCCCGGAACCCTAGAACGATCAGAAAAGCCGAAAATCGTGAGCTATAGGTCACGCCGCCAAACATGCCGGAAAATTAAAATCGCCGACCGCCCTTGAACCCCGAACGACTAGAAAAGCCGAAAATCATGAGCTATAGGTCACGCCGAGAAAATATGCTCCAAAATAAAAATCTGGACCGCTTTGTAACCCGTAAACAACTAGAAAAGCTAAAATCGTGAGCTACAACACGCTCGGCCGAATCGCCCGAGGAACAAAATTTCGATCGCTCCAAAGAACTGCTGAACGACTAGAAAAGATGAAAATCGTGAGCTATATGTCACGCCGCCCAAATGTGATGCGAAAAATCCTCGAATCCTCCTAATACCGAATATTTAGAAATGTTGAAAATCATTAGCTATAGGTCACGATTTCGCAAATGTGCTCGAAAAATAAAATCCTGTGATCGGTCCCAGAACCCCGAACCATCAGAAAAGTCAAATCGTGAGCTATAGGTCACGCCACCAAACCGCCGAGAAACTAAAAATCTTCTAATTCTCCCAGAACCCCGCACGACTAGAAAAGCCAAAATCGTGAGCTATAGGTCACGCCGCCAAATGTGCTTCAAAAAAAAATCCAAGATCGCCCCAGAACCCTACAACGACTAGAAAAGCCGAAAATCGTGAGTTATAGGTCGTTTTCGCCAACCGCCCGTAATATAAAATACCCGATCGCGCTAACGCCGGAATGACTAGAAAGGTCGAAAATCATGAGCTATAGATCGCCTTTCGCCAAATGAGCTCAAAAATAAAATCCCCAACCGCCCAGAACCCTAGAACGACTAGAAAAGCCGAAAATCGTGAGCTATAGGTCGCCGACCAAACATGCCGCGAAAATTAAAATCCTGACCGCCCAGAACCCCGAACGACTAGAAAAGTCCGAAAATCATGAGCTATAGGTCACGCCGACAAAATATGTCTCCGAAAATAAAATCCTGACCGCCCTCTGAACCCGTAAACGACTAGAAAAGCTAAAATTGTGAGCTACAACACGCTCTGTCTCCGAGGAACAAAATTCATCGATCGACCGCCCAGAATGCTGAACGACTAGAAAAGATGAAAATCGTGAGCTATATGTCACGCCGCCAAATGTGATGCTAAAAATCCTCGAATCCTCCTAATACCGAATATTTAGAAATGTTGAAAATCGTTAGCTATAGGTCACGATTTCGGCAAATGTGCTCGAAAAATAAAAATCCCAGACCGGTCCCAGAACTCCAAACGATCAGAAAAGCCGAAATCGTGAGCTATAGGTCACGCCGACCAAATCTCGAGAAACTAAAAATTCGTAATTCGCCAAGAACTCGGCATGACTAGAAAAGCTGAAAATCGTGAGCTATAGGTCACGCTCGCCAAATGTGCTCGAAAATAAAATCCCAAGACCGCCCCAGAACCTTACAACGACTAGAAAAGCTGAAAATCGTGGTGCTATAGGTCTTCGCCAAATCCCGAATATAAAAATACCCAACCGCTTACTGGAATGACTAGAAAGGTCGAAAATCATGAGCTATAGATCGCCTTTCGCCAAAGGAGTTCGAAAAATAAAATCCCCAAACCGCCCGTGAACCCAAGAACGACTAGAAAAGCTGAAAATCGTGAGCTATAGGTCACGCCGCCTAATATGTCGCGAAAATTAAAATCCCTCTGATTGCCCGCAGAACCCCGAACGACTAGAAAAGCTGAAAATCATGAGCTATAGGTCACGCCGACCAAATATGCTCCAAAATAAAAACCTGACCGCCTCGCAGAACCCGTAAACGACTAGAAAAGCTAAAAATCGTGAGCTACAATCACGCCACGAATCGCCTCCCGAGGAACAAAATTCTCGACGCGCCCAGAATGCTGAACGACTAGAAAAGCTGAAAATCGTGAGTCAGATGTCACGCCGCCCAAATGTGATGCGAAAAATCCTCGAATCCCCCAGAATACCGAATATTTACAAATGTTGAAAATCGTTAGCTATAGGTCACGATTCGCAATTGTGCTCGAAAAATAAAATCCTTGACTGGTCCCAGAACCCCGAAACGATCAGAAAGCCGAATCGTGAGCTATAGGTCACGCCGACCAAATCGCCCGAGAAACTAAAATCTTCGAATTATCCCAGAACCCGGGCACGACTAGAAAAGCCGAAAATCGTGAGCTATAGGTCACGCCGCCAAATGTGCTCAAAAAAAAAATCCTTCAGACCGGCCCGGTAACCCTACAACGACTAGAAAAGCTGAAAATCGTGAGTCATAGGTCGCTTTCTACCAACCGCTCTAGAATATAAAATACCGACCACGCTTTAATGCCGGAATGACTAGAAAGGCTGAAAATCATGAGCTATAGATCGCTTTTCTACCAAAGGAGTCTCGAAAAATAAAATGCCCAAACCGCCCAAGAACCCTAGAACGACTAGAAAAGCCGAAAATCGTGAGCTATAGGTCACGCCGCCAAACATGCCGCGAAAATTAAAAATCCTGACCGCCCGCAACCCGAACGACAAGAAAAGCTGAAAATCATGAGCTATAGGTCACGCCGACAAAATATGTCTCAAAAATAAAAATCCTGACCGCCCCAGAACCCGTAAACGACTAGAAAAGATAAAAATCGTGAGCTACAGTCACGCTTTCACCGAAATCTGCTCCGAGGAACAAAATTATCTCGACTGCTCCGGTAACCGTTGAACGACTAGAAAAGTTGAAAATCGTGAGCTATATGTCACGCTCTCGCCCAAATGTGATGCGAAAAAAAATCCCTCGAATCCTCCGGTAATACCAGAATATTTAGAAATGTTGAAAATCGTTAGCTATAGGTCACGACGGCAAATGTGCTCGAAAATAAAAATCCTGTGACTGGTCCCAGAACTCAAACGACCAGAAAGCTCAAATCGTGAGCTATAGGTCACGCCGACCAAATCGCCGAGAAACTAAAATCTTCGAATTCCCAACTCGGCACGACTCAGAAAAGCCGAAAATCGTGAGCTACAACACGCCGCCGAAATCATCCCGAGGAACAAAATTCTCGACCGCCCGCAGAACTGCTGAACGACTAGAAAAGATGAAAATCGTGGCGCTATATGTCACGCTTACCAAATGTGATGCGAAAAACTCGAATCCAACCAGAAGATCGAATATTTAGAAATGTTGAAAATCGTTAGCTATAGGTCACGCCGGCAATGTGCAGAATAAAAATTTCTGATCGGTCCCAAGCCTCGAACGACCAAAAAGCTCGAAATCGTGAGCTATAGGTCACGCCGACCAAATCACCGAGAAACTAAAATCTTCGAATTCTCCCAACCCATGTCACGACTAGAAAAGTCGAAAATCGTGACATTAGGTCACGCCGCCAAATGTGTTCAAAAATAAAAATCCCTCAGACCGACCCGGAACCCCACAACGACTAGAAAAGGTAAAATCGTGAGCTATAGGTCATGTTTTCTACCAAATCTGCTCCGAATATAAAATACCCGATCACGCTGTAGAACGCTGGAATGACTAGAAAGGTCAAAATCATGAGCTATAGATCGCCTTTTCTACCAAAGGAGTCTCAAAAATAAAATCCCCAAACCGCCCAGAACCTTAGAACGACTAGAAAAGTCAAAATCGTGAGCTATAGGTCACGCTTACCAAACATGCCGCGAAAATTAAAAATCCTGACCGCCCCAGAACCCGAACGACTAGAAAAGCTGAAAATCATGAGCTATAGGTCACGCCGACAAAATATGCTCAAAAATAAAACCACTGACCGCTTTGAACCCGTGGTTTACCAGAAAAGCTAAAATCGTGAGCTACACACGCCACGCCGATCCGCCCGAGGAACAAAATTCTCGATCGCCCCAGAACTGCTGAACGACTAGAAAAGATGAAAATCGTGAGCTATATGTCACGTCACCGAAATTGTGATGCTAAAAAAATCGAATCCTCCTAATACCGTAATATTTAGAAATGTTGAAAATCGTTAGCTATAGGTCACGATTTCGGCAAATGTGCTCAAAAATAAAATCCCAGGATCGTCCCAGAACCCAAACGACATCAAAAGCCAAATCGTGAGCTATAGGTCACGCCGACCAAATCGCCTCGAGAAACTAAAATCTTTGGAATTCTCCAACCCCGGCACGACTAGAAAAGCTGAAAATCGTGAGCTATAGGTCACGCCGCCAAATGTGCTCAAAATAAAATCCCCAGACCGCCCTAAGAACCCTACAACGACTAGAAAAGTCGAAAATCGTGAGCTATAGGTCTCGCCAACCGTAATATAAAATACCCAAGTGCCCCAGAACGCCTGAATGACTAGAAAGGCTGAAAATCATGAGCTATAGATCGCCTTTCTACCAAATGAGTCTCCAAAATAAAAATCCCCAAACCGCCCCAGAACCCTAGAACGACTAGAAAAGCCGAAAATCGTGAGCTATAGGTCACGCCGCCCAAACATGCCGCGAAAATTAAAATCCTTGATTGGCCCCAGAACCCTCGAACGACTAGAAAAGTCAAAATCATGAGCTATAGGTCACGCCGACCAAATATGTCCGAAAATAAAAACTCCTGACCGCCTTTGAACCCGTAAACGACTAGAAAAGCTAAAATCGTGAGCTGTGTCACGCCACGAATCGCCCGAGGAACAAAATTTCGATCGCCCGGAACTGCTGAACGACTAGAAAAGATGAAAATCGTGAGCTATATGTCACGCCGCCCAAATGTGATGCTAAAAATCCTCGAATCTCCCTGGTAATACCGAATATTTAGAAATGTTGAAAATCGTTAGCTATAGGTCACGACGGCAAATGTGCTCGGAAAATAAAATCCTTGATCGTCCCAGAACCCAAACGACTGTAAAAGTTGAAATCGTGAGCTATAGGTCACGCCGACCAAATCGCCGAGAAACTAAAAATCTTCGAATTCTCCCAGAACTCGGCACGACTAGAAAAGTCAAAATCGTGAGCTATAGGTCACGCCGCCAAAAGTGCTCAAAAATAAAATCCCCTGACCGCCCCAGAACCCTACAACGACTAGAAAAGTCGAAAATCGTGAGCTATAGGTCGCCTTTCGCCAACCGCCCGTATAAAATACCCGACCGCTACCCAGAACTGAATGACTAGAAAGGTCGAAAATCATGAGCTATAGATCGCCTTTCTACCAAATGAGTTCCAAAATAAAAATCCCCAAACCGCCCAGTGAACCCAAGAACGACTAGAAAAGTCGAAAATCGTGAGCTATAGGTCACGCCGCCAAACATGCCGCTAAAATTAAAATCCCTGACCGGCCCAGTAACTCGAACGACTAGAAAAGTCGAAAATCATGAGCTATAGGTCACGCCACCAAATATGTTCGAAAATAAAAACCTGACCGCCCCAGAACCCGTAAACGACTAGAAAAGCTAAAATCGTGAGCTACGTCACGCCGCCGAATCGCCCGAGGAACAAAATTTCGATCGCCCCAGAACTGCTGAACGACTAGAAAAGCTGAAAATCGTGAGTCAGATGTCACGCCGCCCAAATGTGATGCGAAAAATCAATCCCCGGTAATACCGAATATTTAGAAATGTTGAAAATCGCAGCTATAGGTCACGATTTCGCAAATGTGCTCGAAAAATAAAATCTTTGACCGTCCCAGAACCCAAACGACCGTAAAAGCTGAAATCGTGAGCTATAGGTCACGCCGACCAAATCCGCCGAGAAACTAAAAATCTTGGATTCTCCTGCAACCCCGGCACGACTAGAAAAGCCGAAAATCGTGAGCTATAGGTCACGCCGCCAAATGTGTTCTCAAAAAAATCCCAAGACCGCCTCGGTAACCCCACAACGACTAGAAAAGCCGAAAATCGTGAGTCAGAGGTCGTTTTCGCCAACCGCTAGAATATAAAATACCGATCACGCTTAACGCTGGAAGGACTAGAAAGGCTGAAAATCATGAGCTATAGATCGCCTTTCGCCAAATGAGTTCAAAATAAAAAACCCAAACCGCCCAAGAACCCTAGAACGACTAGAAAAGTCAAAATCGTGAGCTATAGGTCACGCCGCCAAACATGCCGCGAAAATTAAAAATCTCTGACCGCCCTTCAGAACCCGAACGACTAGAAAAGCTCGAAAATCATGAGCTATAGGTCACGCCGACAAAATATGCTCCGAATATAATAATCCCTGATCGCCCCCAGAACCCGTAAACGACTAGAAAAGCTAAAATCGTGAGCTACAACACGCCACCGAAATCGCCCGAGGAACAAAATTATCTCGACCGCCCGAGAACCGCTGAACGACTAGAAAGTTGAAAATCGTGAGCTATATGTCACGCCGCCCAAATGTGATGCGAAAAATCCTCTAATCCTCCAAATACCGAATATTTAGAAATGTTGAAAATCGTTAGCTATAGGTCACGATTTCGGGCAAATGCTCGAAAAATAAAATCCTGTGATCGTCCCAGAACTCAAACGATCAGAAAGTCAAATCGTGAGCTATAGGTCACGCCGACCAAATCCGCCCGAGAAACTAAAATCTTCGAATTCTCCCAACCTCGCACGACTAGAAAAGCCGAAAATCGTGAGCTACGGTCACGCCGCCGAAATCGCTCCGAGGAACAAAATTCCAAGACCGGCCCGTGAACTGCTGAACGACTAGAAAAGATGAAAATCGCGCGCTATATGTCACGCCGCCCAAATGTGATGCTAAAAATCCTCGATCGCTCCCGAAGATCGGAATATTTAGAAATGTTGAAAATCATAGCTATAGGTCACGCCGCAAATGTGTCAGCAGAAATAAAAATCCTGGATCTGTCCCAGAGCTCCGAACGACTAAAAAAGCCGAAATCGTGAGCTATAGGTCACGCCGACCAAACCGCCTCGAGAAACTAAAAATCTTCCGGAATTCTCCAGAACTCGGCACGACTAGAAAAGCCGAAAATCGTGAGCATTAGGTCACGCCGCCAAATGTGTTCAAAAATAAAAACCTCAAACCGACCTCAAGAACCCGTACAACCACTAGAAAAGCGTAAAATCGTGAGCTTTACGCCGTGTTTTCGCCAACCGCCTGCATTATATAAAATACCCGACCGCTACGGGTAACGCTCGAATGACTAGAAAGTCCGAAAATCATGAGCTATAGATCGCCTTCTACCAAAGGAGTCCAAAATAAAATCCCCAAACCGGTCCAGAACCTTAGAACGACTAGAAAAGTCAAAATCGTGAAGCGTCACGCCGCCAAATAATAAAATTAAAAATCCCTGACCGCCCAGAACCCCGAACGACTAGAAAAGCCGAAAATCATGAGCTATAGGTCACGCCGAGAAAATATGTTCGAAAATAAAATCACTTGATCGCCTCAGAACCCGTAAACGACTAGAAAAGCTAAAAATCGTGAGTTACGCCACGCCAAATCGCCCGAGGAACCAAATTTCATCGATCGCCCCCAGTAACCGCTGAAAGACTAGAAAAGATGAAAATCATGAGCTATATGTCACGCCACCCAAATTTGATGCGAAAAATCCTCAATCCTCCGGGTAATACCGTATTTAGAAATGTTGAAAATCGTTAGCTATAGGTCACGACGCAAATGTGCTCGAAAAATAAAATCCCAGACTCGTCCCAGAACCCGAACGATCAGTAAAAGTCGAATCGTGAGCTATAGGTCACGCCGACCAAACCGCCGAGAAACTAAAAATCTTTGGAATTCTCCGAACCCCGGCACGACTCAGAAAAGCCGAAAATCGTGAGCTATAGGTGACGCCGCCAAATGTGCTCAAAAATAAAACCCGTGACCGCCCTGTGAACCCTACAACGACTAGAAAAGTCAAAATCGTGAGCTATATGTCGTTTTCGCCAAACCGCCTGCAATACAAAATACCCGATCGCTACTTAACGATGGAATGACTAGAAAGGCCGAAAATCATGAGCTAGATCGCTCTTCGCCAAAGGAGTTCAAAAATAAAATCCCCAAACCGCCCCAGAACCCTAGAACGACTAGAAAGCCGAAAATCGTGAGCTATAGGTCACGCCGCCAAACTTGCCGCGAAAATTAAAAATCCCTGATCGCCCGCAGAACCCCCGAACGACTAGAAAAGTCGAAAATCATGAGCCATAGGTCACGCCGAGAAAATATGTTCAAAATAAAATCCTGCATCGCCTCGAACCCATAAACAACTAGAAAAGCTAAAATCGTCAGTTACAACACGCTTATACGAATCGCTCCGAGGAACAAATTCGATCGACCGCCCGAATCCGCTGAACGACTAGAAAAGATGAAAATCGTGGCGCTATATGTCACGCCGCCCAAATGTGATGCGAAAAATTCCATCGAATCCTCCGAAGACCGAATATTTAGAAATGTTGAAAATCGTTAGCTATAGGTCACGCCGGCAAATGTGCTCGCAGAAATAAAAACCTGTGACCGGTCCCAGAACTCGAAACGACTGTAAAAGTCAAATCGTGAGCTATAGGTCACGCTTTGACCAAATCGCCGAGAAACAAAAATCTTCGAATACTCCCTGAACCCCGCACGACTAGAAAAGCTGAAAATCGTGAGCTATAGGTAACGCTTAGGCCAAATGAGTTCAAAAATAAAAATCCCCAGACCGCCCAGAACCCTAAAACGACTAGAAAAGCCGAAAATCGTGAGCTATAGGTCGCTTTCGCCAAACCGCCCGTAATAAAAATACCACCGCGCTTGAACCGGAATGACTAGAAAGGTCTGAAAATCATGAGCTATAGATCGCCTTTCTACCAAATGAGTTCGAAAATAAAAATCCCAAACCGCCCGTGACCCTAGAACGACTAGAAAGTCGAAAATCGTGAGCTATAGGTCACGCACGCCAAACATGCCGTGAAAATTAAAATCCCTGACCGCCCCAGAACCCCGAACGACTAGAAAAGTCAAAATCATGAGCTATAGGTCACGCCGACAAAATATGCTCAAAAATAAAACTACCTGACTACCCTGCAGAACCCGTAAACGACTAGAAAAGTTAAAAATCGTGAGCTACAACACGCACGCCGAATCGCCCCGAGGAACAAAATTCCTCGACCGCCCAGAACTGCTGAACGACTAGAAAAGATGAAAATCGTGAGTTATATGTCACGCCGCCCAAATGTGCATGCGAAAAATCTATCGAATCCTCCTAATACCGTAATATTTAGAAATGTTGAAAATCGTTAGCTATAGGTCACGCCGGCAAATGTGCTCGCAAAAATAAAATCCCAGACTAGTCCCAGAATCAAACCATCGTAAAGCCGAATCGTGAGCTATAGGTCACGCCGACCAAACCGCCGAGAAACTAAAAATCTTCGTAATTCTCCAGAACTCCGCACGACTAGAAAGCCGAAAATCGTGAGCTATAGGTCACGCCGCCAAATGTGTTCAAAATAAAACCCCAGACCGCCCCAGAACCCTACAACGACTAGAAAAGTCGAAAATCGTGAGCTATAGGTCGCTTTCGCCAAACCGCCTGTAATATAAAATACCCGATCGCGCTTAAGAACTGAATGACTAGAAAGGCTGAAAATCATGAGCTATAGATCGCCTTTGGCCAAATGAGCTCCGAAAAATAAAATCCCAAACCGCCCAGAACCCTAGAACGACTAGAAAAGTCGAAAATCGTGAGCTATAGGTCACGCCGCCAAACATGCCGCGAAAATTAAAAATCCCTGACCGCCCGCAGAACCCCTAACGACTAGAAAAGCCGAAAATCATGAGCTATAGGTCACGCCGACCAAATACTGTTCAAAATAAAATCCCCAGACCGCCTCAGAACCCTACAACGACTAGAAAAGTCAAAATCGGAGCACAACCACGCCACGCCGAATCGCCCGAGGAACCAAATTTCGACCGCCCGCAACCGCTGAACGACTAGAAAAGATGAAAATCATGAGCTATATGTCACGCCACCGAAATTTGATGCTAAAAAATCCATCGAATCCTCCTAAGACTACCGTAATATTTAGAAATGTTGAAAATCGTTAGCTATAGGTCACGATTTCGGCAAATGTGCTCGCAGTAAATAAAATTCCTGTGACTGGTCCAGAACTCAAACCACTCAGAAAGTCGAAATCGTGAGCTATAGGTCACGCCACCAAATCCGCCTCGAAACTAAAAATCTTCTGAATTCTCCCAGAACCTCGCACGACTAGAAAAGTTGAAAATCGGAGCTATAGGTCACGCCGCCAAAAGTGCTTCAAAAATAAAATCCTCGTGACCGCCCCAGAACCCTACAACGACTAGAAAAGCCGAAAATCGTGAGCTATAGGTCGTTTTCGCCAAGTCCGCCCAATATAAAATACCCGACCGCTACCGGTAACGCCGAATGACTAGAAAGGTCGAAAATCATGAGCTATACATCGCGCTTCACCAAACATGAGCTCTAAAAATAAAAATCCCCAAACCGCCCGGTGAACCTTAGAACGACTAGAAAAGTCGAAAATCGTAGTTATAGGTCACGCTTACCAAATAAGTCATGAAATTAAAAATCCACTGACCCACCTTGGAACTCGAACGACTAGGAAAGCTGAAAATCATGAGCCATAGGTCACGCCGACAAAATATGTTCAAAAATAAAAATCACTGACCACCTTCAGAACCCGTAAATGACTACAAAAGCTAAAATCGTGAGCTACAACCACGCTTTGCGCCGAATCGCCCCGAGGAACAAAATTCTCGACCGCCCAAGAACCGCTGAACGACTAGAAAAGATGAAAATCGTGAGTTATATGTCACGCCGCCCAAATGTGATGCGAAAAAATTCCATCGAATCCTTCCTGTGAAGACCGAATATTTAGAAATGTTGAAAATCGTTAATAATGGTCACGATTTGGGCAAATGTGCTCGAAAATAAAAATCCCAGGACTGGTCCGGTGAACTCGAAACGACGTAAAAGCTCGAAATCGTGAGCTATAGGTCACGCCGACCAAATCACCGAGAAACTAGAAATCTTTCGACTTCCCAAGAACCCCGCACGACTAGAAAAGTCGAAAATCGTGAGCTATAGGTCGCATGCCGCCAAATGTGCTTCAAAATAAAATCCAAGATCGCCCAGAACTCAACAACGACTAGAAAAGCTAAAAATCGTGTGCTATAGGTCTCGCCTGTAATATAAAAATATCCGATCGCCTTAACGCCGGAATGACTAGAAAGGTCGAAAATCATGAGCTATAGATCGCCTTTCTACCAAATGAGTTCGAAAATAAAAATCCCCAACCGCCCGTAACCCTAGAACGACTAGAAAGCTAAAAATCGTGAGCTATAGGTCACGCCGCCTAATAATGTCTGCGAAAATTAAAAATCCTCGGATTGGCCTTGAACTCGAACGACTAGAAAAGTCAAAATCTTGAGCTATATGTCACGATTTCACCAAATAAGCTCAAATAAAAATCCCTGACCGCCCTGTAATCCGTAAACGACTCAGAAAAGCTAAAATCGGAGCTGGTTGTCACACGGGCGAATCGCCCGAGGAACAAAATTCCTCATCGCTCCGACAACTGCTGAAACACTAGAGAAGCCGAAAATCGTGAGTCAGAGTGTCACGCCGCCCAAATGTGATGCAAAAAAACTCGAACTCTTAATACCGGATATTTAGAAATGTTGAAAATCATTAGCTATAGGTCACGATTTCGACAAATGTGCTCGGAAAATAAAATCCTTGATCGTCCCAGAACTCAAACGACCGTAAAAGCTAAAATCAGAAGCTATAGGTCACGCCGACCAACCGCCGAGAAACTAAAAATCTTCTGATTCTTGCAACCCCGGCACGACTAGAAAGTCAAAATCGTGGAGCTATAGGTCACGCCGCAAAATGTGCTCAAAAAATCCCAAGATCCGGCTCGGTAACCCTACAACGACTAGAAAAGTCGAAAATCGTGAGTCAGAGGTCGCTTTCGCAAACATGTCGCGAAAATTAAAATTCCCTGACCGCCTTAGAACTCCTGAACGACTAGAAAAGCCGAAAATCATGAGCTATAGGACACACTTTCGACAAAATATGTTCCGAAAATAAAACTCCCTGACGGCCTGAACCCGTAAACGACTAGAAAAGTTAAAATCGTGAGCTACGCCACGCCGCCAAATCTGCCCGAGGAACAAAATTATCTCGATCGCCCTGTAATACTGAACGACTAGAAAAGTTGAAAATCGTGAGCTATATGTCACGCCGCCCAAATGTGATGCGAAAAATCCTCGAATCCTCCCAGAATACCGAATATTTAGAAATGTTGAAAAATCGTTAGCTATAGGTCACACTGCAAATGTTCGTCAAAAATAAAAATCCTGTGATCGGTCAACCCCGAACCACTGTGTAAAGTCAAATCGTGAGCACAGGTCACGCCGACCAAATCGCCGAGAAACTAAAAATCTTCGAATTCTCCCAACCATGGCACGACTAGAAAAGCCGAAAATCGTGAGCTATAGGTCACGCCTACCAAATGTGTCCGAAAATAAAAATCACCAGAAAC
>JAYGGG010000117.1:0-22156 GCA_036346245.1 Bonia amplexicaulis | reverse complement strand
CGCGGCATGTGCGAGAACGTGCGGCTGCGCGACTTCCCGACCTTCATGCGCACCACGGACCGCGGCGACATCATGCTCAACTTCCTCATGCGCGAGGCCGAGCGGCTTTCCCTCCCCGACGCCGTCATGGTCAACACCTTCGACGACCTGGAGCGGCCAACCCTCGACGCCATGCGCGCCATCCTCCCGCCCATGTACACGGTCGGCCCGCTCCTCCTCCACGCCCGCCACGTTGTCCCCACGGGCACCCCGCTCGACGGCCTCGGCTCCAACCTCTGGAAGGAGCAAGACGGCCTCCTCGAGTGGCTCGACGGCCACGCCGCAAACTCCGTCGTGTACGTGAACTACGGCAGCATCACGGTCATGACGAACGAGGAGCTCCTGGAGTTCGCGTGGGGGCTCGCCAACAGCGGCTACGCGTTCATATGGAACATCCGGCCGGACCTGGTCAAGGGCGACACGGCCGTGCTGCCACCGGAGTTCCTGACGTCCATCAAGGGCCGCGCCATGCTCACGACGTGGTGCTCGCAGGAGAAGGTCCTCGCGCACCGAGCGGTGGGGGTGTTCGTGACGCACTCCGGATGGAACTCGACGCTGGAGAGCATCTGCGGCGGCGTGCCGATGCTGAGCTGGCCGTTCTTCGCGGAGCAGCAGACCAACTGCCGGTACAAGCGCACGGAGTGGGGGAACGGGATGGAGATCGGCGGCGAGGTGAAGCGGGCGGAGCTGGCGGTGATGATACGGGAGGTGATGGATGGGAGAAGGGGCGGAGATGAGGAAGCGCGCGGCGGAGTGGAAGGAGAGCGCCCTCAGGGCGACGCTGCCAGGTGGGTCCGCGATGGCCAACCTGGACACGGTGGTTCGTGACGTGCTACTTGCCAAGTTCAACGCTGGTGATGTTGGAAACTGATGCCTGGGGGTCACATGCAGTTGGGTTTTGTCTATGCGCAAGGACATCAGATATTTCCACTACAAGCTGGCGCCTGCAGTCAATGTATCGTTGTGAAGTAGCTTTCGATCGAGAGGTTGTGTGGCACCATACAAACATTTTGAGAAAGAAGGATTTTTGAGGAATTTTGTTAGAAATGAATCTGTTAGATTACATGACTAGATCTAAAATATTTATAATAATAAATAATTGATAATATTATTTATTGATATTATTTGAGGCGTGTGACGAGTGTGGACTTATGTCGATTAAGTTGAAAAGAACTTATGTTGAAAAAAGATGTTGTTTTGATCTTTGCACATACATGATAACTCGAAAGTGATTGTGGTCTACGGCGAGGACTAGGAGATAACTTGGTGCAAATTCATAGTCTAGAGGGTCAAAGATGCTATAGAAGACGGTCGTACTTGAGTTGGGTGTATAGTAATCAAAGATGGATAATACGTGCTAGAGCTACAGAGGTACGGTCTGAAGGCTACGATATGTAACATTTTAATTTTGGAGTGTCCAAAATTAGATAGTATGATAAAGTTGAAAATCCGTGTTGGGTAAGCGTTTCGGATCCTTTATTTATTAAAATTGGTTAAGAACTCATGGTCTAAATTATGAATAGAGATAGAGTTAGGTGCTAACCTAAAGGCTGAAAGATATAATTTTTATATTAGAATTTGAGAGATGTTGAAAGGACACTTTATAGCTAGCAAAATATGGCGATGCAACAATTGAATCAGCTCTATTAAAAATCCGTGGGGTCATATATATAGATGTCATCAGGTTTCATTGTTAGTTATCATCTAGATTCGCATCGTGTCGTACTCGGGAAAAATCGATCTGTTCGCGTCGTGTTGTCTCTCTCAAGGCAGCGTGCATCATACGGAGGCAACAGAGAACAGGCCGGGTTGTTCTCTCGCGTACAGGCAGCCACACGAGGCTTCCCACATCGAGAGACAGAGAGCACATCGGCGTCCCTGGCGAGGCATCCCACGGTGGCCAGGCGTCGTCTTCGTTCTTTTAATTTACTACATTACATGCACAGTACACAGCATCCAGCAAAGGCGAAGTCGTCTACCGAAAGCAAAGTTTTCGTTCTTTTAATTTGCTACAGTACGTGCCTGTAGCTACAGTATCCATACGGTTGTTACAGTATCAAAAATTCTTTTTTGTGTTTTTACAATGTAGTCGGTAGATTGGAAGATAGTAGATTTAAGAAAAAAAAAGTTTTGTTACGGATTAGTCATTTACCTCCTTTAATTATCATTGACGATTCTATAAAATCATATAGAAGGATTTCCTATAGGTCCTTTGGAGCAATTGGTTAATACAAAGCAACTAAAGAGGTTGCGAGATCGAATCCTTGAAAATCAACTAATAGACCTATTTAATTTACAGTTAGTGGGACATGATTACTTGAACAATGGTCTTTAGCCACAAGGCACGAGTACCGTAATAATTTGGAATAGTCACCGGCTAGCACCTCACTCTTGTTGCAGACCATGCGAGTCGTCGACATTGTCTTCTGCTGTTAGAAAAACAAATAAGAGTAGATGCTCTGCCAATTCGTTCAAGAAGGCAAGCACCTGGTCACCGATCCTAAGGCTTGGAACTCGGATGCTGGATGTGAAGTTCAACGGCCTCAGCCTACGGTTTCTCATAGACATTATCTAGAAAAACGATAATATCTAGAAGGAACTAGGTATCTTTTGTTAAGATGAAGAATATGCACTTAAATTCGAACAAAAAGGACTATAATTTATGTGGTAGAGGTGTACACCCCATCTGCCACCGACGGAGCTATGCTCAGTGCTTGCATGGATGTTATCTCATGCCTTCCCTTTTGCCCCTATCTTACTTAGTATTAATTACTGTTTTCAAACGTAATAGGGTTAGTTACTGCTGTTGATATTTTAATTATTGCTATTAATTGTTGTTGTTGACATTAATGTTAATTAATACTCACTACTACAGAAAAGGTCATCACAGACAGTTCAAAAACGTCATCACAGACGGTTTTGTGAACCGTCTGAATTTATGGGTCGATAATACGAGATCATCACGCACGGCTTTCGAACCGTCGTGGTGCAAATATCACGCACGGTTCTTAACTAAAACCGTCAGGATAGTTATAATCACAGCGGTTTTAATTAAGAACCGTCGGATTTATAAATATCACGAGCGATTTTAGTTAAGAACCGTCTGTGATATTTACATATCACAGACGGTTCTTAACTAAAAACCGTCTGTGATATTTATAAATCACAGACGGTTCTTCATTAAAAACCGTCTGTGATTATAACTATCACAGACGGTTTTTAGTTACGAACCGTCTGTGATATTCTCTCCTAAACCTATTTCTGTTTATTGGCTAACCTCAGGAAATGCTAGCCATGCCTTCTGAAATAAGCAGATCAACATATATATGTATACATCCAATTCACATCTCAATTCCTTTCACAAACATAAAACATCCATTTTTATTAAGATTAGAGCCTACCATTACAATATCTCAAAACATTACAATATCTCAAAACAACGAGCAGGTTACACAACAAGAATAGAGAAAAAGCAAAGATCCTCTATGCCTTCTCGCCCCTGATGCAACGCATGAGCTGGCACGGTTGGCACGAGCTAGTTGCTTCACGATGTCTTGCCTCCCGTAGACTTATCGTGCCTGCAAGGAGGAGGACAGAAAGAGGAGGAGAATAGTAAGGAGGAAGAGAACAACAAGGAGGAAGAGGAGACCAGCAAGGAGGGGAGAACAGTAGGAGGAGGACAGAAGGAAGAGAAGACCAGCAAGGAGGTGGGTTTTGGTTATATTTATAGAGGAGGGAGGAGAGCGGAGCTACGATCCGTGGGGTGAGGATTGGTCGATTTCTATTGGCTATAATTGGGTCGAGTAGGATCGACGGGCCCACAGATTATCACGCAGCGGTTCTATATATAGAACCGTCGTGATGAATGAATATCACAGCATCGCTCGATATATAGAACCGTGCGTGAATTAGAGCACAAAATTTTATATACCGATGCAATATAAACAACTAGTCTGAAAAGATAAAATAGCAAAGTTTTATATGGCTTATATATACTCATTTGAAAGGTTTCGACGAGATCTACAACTTTTCAGTTGAAGCAAAATCCAAATTCCTAAAGGAAGACTAAGAAAAAAAAGGCAAAAACAGACATCAAAAACTTACAACGCAGATTTAGGTCCAAAGATGGCCGATTTTGGGGGTCTTGGAGGGCGGCTGGTGCAAGCTGGTCATTATTTTTGGATCGGGCTCGTCGTTAGCTTTCCAACGAGTAGAAGAACGTCGAAACGGACACCGTATGCAAAAGTTATGCCCGCTTTCTTCAAGGTGTCTCAAAACTGAATCATACTCGGACTTAAGCGGAAAATATGAAATTTTGAGGAATTGCAAGGCGGAAACATATCACGCACGGTTTTTATTATAAAACCGTCAGGATATAGAATATCACGCACGGTTTTATAATAAAACCGCTCGTGATATTCAATATCCGACGGTTTTATAATAAAACCGCTCGTGATATTTCGAGATCGCGACGGTTTTATAATATAAACCGTCAGTGATATCTGAATATCACGCACGGTTTATATTATAAAACCGTCTGATATTCTAGTATCACGCACCGCTCAGCCGGTAAGAACCGTCTATGATACTCCTTTTTCCCGCCACAAATACCACAGACGGCCTCCAAATTAAAACCGTCTATAATAGTATACATCACAGATGATTTCACAAAACCGTCTGTGATTTGGCGTCTAGTATTAGACTTTCTGTAGTAGTGACTGTAGTATTAATTATTGTTTTCAGACATAGTAGTGAGTTGTTGTTGATATATACTGTGCACAAGTGACAGAGATGCAACGTCTGGAAGTCGTTCACCGTGTAGCTTGTCAATGCACATGCCGGCTGATAGATGCTTCTTTAACTTTGCACAAGTGAGACAGCGATGCAACGTCGTCGTTCACCGTGTAGCTTGTCAATGCACATGCCGGCTGATAGATGCTTCTTTTCTTATTTTTCGGAATGCTGATAGATCCTTCTCGTTTAGTTTTACTTCTATTTCCCACCGTCCTTTTCAAACAGCGGTTTGTCATGGTGTAAGCCCCATTTGAAACGCAGAAATATCACATGAATTTTACACGAATATCATATAAAATAGCTCGGCTCCTTCAAGAATCAGGGAAGTTCCCATGTTCTAAACAAACAGTGCCTTAGTTTGTGTTGTTTCTACAAACAGAACGAAGAGTGAAAAAATTCAGGCTCAAATGTATGTATGGGAGGCCACACGCATGTTCATTTAAAACAAGGGAGTATCAAACCCGACAAGCAAGAAAACCAACAAGACCAGCTGCCGCCTGTCATTCAGTCGGACCGCCACGGGATGCCCCTGACCTAAAATACAACAAATTAAGGTAGGAAGCATCTGCTCAAAATGGAGTCAGTCCTGATACGAATCGGCGATGCACCCCCATGTCCTTGGGCCGCTTGGCCACTACTGATTGATCGGAGTTCACTGCGCGGCAGCTTGGCCGGCCGTCTGCCTTTGGAAGAAACGTACTGCGCACGCGCTGCACGACAAATCCAACAGCCGCCATGAACTGTACACTAGATACACCTAGCTACATGGCCACTTCACTCCATATATATAAGTAGCCACCTAGCTTCTAAACTCTAACGAAGCGAGCCAGCAACTCAGGGGCCAGCAAGCAGCTAGTACTGCGGCACTGTCACTGAGGGACTCGGGAGAGTCGGCAATGGGGTCAGTGGCCAGTGACAAGCCGCACGCCGTGTGCCTGCCGTACCCGGCGCAGGGCCACGTCACGCCGATGCTCAAGATGGCCAAGCTGCTCCACGCTAGGGGCTTCCACGTCACCTTCGTCAACACCGAGTTCAACCACCGCCGCCTGCTCCACTCGCGCGGGCCCGACGCGCTCGACGGCATCCCGGGGTTCCGCTTCGCCGCGATCCCCGACGGGCTGCCGCCGTCCGACGCCGACGCCACTCAGGACATCCCCGCGCTGTGCTACTCCACCATGACCACCTGCCTGCCCCACCTCCTTGCCCTCCTCTCCAAGCTGAACAGCCCCAGCTTTGGGGTTCCGCCGGTCACCTGCATGGTCGCCGACGGCGTCATGTCGTTTGGCTACGACGCCGCGAAGGAGATCGGCGTGCCGTGCGCCGGGCTGTGGACGGCAAGCGCCTGCGGCTTCATGGGCTACCGCCACTACCGGCAACTGATCGAGTGGGGCTTCGTGCCTTTCAAAGGTACGTCCTGCCAACGTGCAATGTCACGCAGCGACATGTCACTGTTGGAGATGCACTCAGCAGCTCCGATCGTTTCTCCACAGGAGAAAACGCACACATAAGTCCTTTAGAACAACACACACAAATAAAAAGAATGAACAAACACAAAAAAGATTTCTTTTTGCGATGATACACCCCTTTTTTCCTCTGTTATTAACTCACAATACCTTAAGTTGCTTTACAAATTACATGGTTTAAATAAGTCTCACGCACACACGGCCACTTGATCTGTACATACACCTACTAACTCCACTAGTTAGACTACCTATGATCCGGTTTTGCCACACACGATTCCCTACGACTCGATGCACACCGCGCATTACCCGTAAGACTCGATCCTACTGAGACCAACTTAGATGCTTACGACCGCACACAAATCTGACAAGTCTACGACCACGCACAAACCTGACAAGTCTTCTTCTTACAACTTCGAGTCCTTCGACCACAACACTCCAACCACGGCCCTTCGACCACGGCTGTTACTCAATTTACTGAGTACTTCGACCATGGCTTCTCGACCACGACTACTATTCGACTTACAAGTACCGACTATCGACCACTATGTAGCTACGACCACTGTAACTACGATCACTCTACCTACGACCACTGTAGATACAACTACTACGCAGTTCAACTTATGACTGCGACCGCTACGACCGATTCACTATAGCTACGACCACTACGCAGTTCGACTTACGTTGCGACCACTACGACCGATTCACTGAATTCGAAGTCTCCGACTGCTCTCTGACTCCGAGATCTTCCACTTATAGACGTACTTGAACACACGAGTACTCGACACACGATTACACAGTACTCGAACACATCGAATACTCGACACATAACTATACCGTACTCGACACACGACTATATAATACTCGAACACACCAAATGCTCGACACACAACTACACAGTACTCGAATACACTAAGTACACTCTACAACAAGATCTGTAACAAGTGCATGTGTTTCGCCTTGTGGCCTGCATGCAGATGAGACGCAGCTCACCAACGACGCGTACCTCGACACGGTGGTGCACGGCGTGCGCGGCATGTGCGAGAACGTGCGGCTGCGCGACTTCCCGACCTTCATGCGCACCACGGACCGCGGCGACATCATGCTCAACTTCCTGATGCGCGAGGCCGAGCGGCTTTCCCTCCCCGACGCCGTCATGGTCAACACCTTCGACGACCTGGAGCGGCCAACCCTCGACGCCATGCGCGCCATCCTCCCGCCCATGTACACGGTCGGCCCGCTCCTCCTCCACGCCCGCCACGTCGTCCCCGCGGGCACCCCGCTCGACGGCCTCGGCTCCAACCTCTGGAAGGAGCAGGACGGCCTCCTCGAGTGGCTCGACGGCCACGCCGCAAACTCCGTCGTGTACGTGAACTACGGCAGCATCACGGTCATGACGAACGAGCAGCTCCTGGAGTTCGCGTGGGGGCTCGCCAACAGCGGCTACGCGTTCATATGGAACATCCGGCCGGACCTGGTCAAGGGCGACACGGCCGTGCTGCCACCGGAGTTCCTGACGTCCATCAAGGGCCGCGCCATGCTCACGACGTGGTGCTCGCAGGAGAAGGTCCTCGCGCACGGGGCGGTGGGGGTGTTCGTGACGCACTCCGGATGGAACTCGACGCTGGAGAGCATCTGCGGCGGCGTGTCGATGCTGAGCTGGCCGTTCTTCGCGGAGCAGCAGACCAACTGCCGGTACAAGCGCACGGAGTGGGGGAACGGGATGGAGATCGGCGGTGAGGTGAAGCGGGCGGAGCTGGCGGTGATGATACGGGAGGTGATGGATGGGCAGAAGGGGCGGGAGATGAGGAAGCGCGCGGCGGAGTGGAAGGAGAGCGCCCTCAGGGCGACGCTGCCAGGTGGGTCCGCGATGGCCAACCTGGACACGGTGGTTCGTGACGTGCTCCTTGCCAAGTTCAACGCTGGTGATGTTGGAAACTGAGGCCTGGGGGTCACATGCAGTTGGGTTTTGCTCAGATTCTAGTCTTTGCACAAGGACATCAGATATTTCCGTCGACTTATACATCGAGGACAAGAGGAATTTTTCTTAGATAATACAACGCATACACAATTAACATCTATCGTATTTACATCATTCATAATATGCGCAACGTTCTCTACACATATTTATAATTTAGGTGTTAATAAACATCACCTACATATTTTTTTCCTACTATCATCCAGACTTATGACCATTGAATTAAAGATTCAACAACCATGAATTCTCTCTCTCTAAAAAAATCTCCTCCTCATCTAAAAAATCTCCCCTCTTCAAAAAAGAGATCGTTGGATCTTTAATCCAATGGTTCTAAATCTAGATGATTGTTAGAAAAAAATATCTAGATAATATCTAAACTTATAATTTAACAGAGACATATATAGTCTCACAGTACGTAGACGTGTGCTTTGCGTTAAACACATATACATGTGTACTTCTAAAATCAATAAACATCGAGTTAGATGCACATCCGCACGCCATAGGCCAGCTTCTGAGATAAGAGAAACTAGCAACTGTAGTCCCCTAATTTTTGGCACGGTTTTACCAGTACTATCTGTCACTAAAGTAAAAAATATGATTTATATAGTGCCCTCACCCAAACCTTGCTCCACCGACATATGCAGCCACTGCCGCCAAGGGACCTGCCGGCTGCCGTCCTCCTCAAGCACCGCCTCCCGTGCCTCCACATGGCCGGTTGCTTGGCGTCGTGGCCTCCACCGCTTTGCGCCAGAGACGGCACTTGTTGGTGCCAGAGACAACCCAAAAAAATCGAATAGACTTGAGGTAGAAGTGTGACACTCTGGTAGGGGGTAGATGGCGAAGGCATGCTGCAGCATATTGATGTGCTCACTGGAGGAGGCGGCACTTATAGCTAGAGGAGGGGCGGCCCACGAATCTTGGAGCACATGAAATGGTGAGAACTTTGAATACAATCCCAAAAATTTCTATTGACAATTTTGAATACAATCCCAAAATTTTTTATTGATAGTTATTATAGAAACATCGATGACAATTAGAGGGATAAATAATTGCAACCACTCCAAAAATTTCTCCAAAATCTAATGTCTTCATTTTCTTACCTGCTAATCACGAAAACACACCAAAAAGACGGCACATGAAATATTTCTTTCTCGAGTGACTATAGCCAAGTACTGTAGTAGCAAATTAAGGTGCCACTTATTTGGGCTGAAAAAGTGGCTTATAACTAAAATTTTACTGTAGCTGGCTGAAATTACATTGTAGCTGATAGTGGCTTATTTGGTGTAACTAAATTTTAAAAAATTAAAAATAGAAAAAACAGATTAATCCATCACAGACAATGAAAATGAATACGCGAAAAAAAAACCGGCAAAAAAACTAAAAAAAGCTAATAAGATGAAATTTAAAAATAGTGAAAAATAAGCTAAAAACTCAAACCAAAATAAGAACTTCACTTTCGTAGGATGCTGCCTATTGCTTTTTCCTACAACCTGTAGCAGCCGAATAAAAATGAGAACTTCACTTTCGTAGGTGCTGTACGTTATTGTGCAATCCTTTCACTAGCATGCATGCAAAATCAGTCACTAAATAAACTTGATTAGATACTAGCAGTAGATCAATAGAAAATAAAAACGTTGCTATCATGAGCACTACTATGACCGCAAAGCAAGAAAACAAATGATCAGTGCAATCCAACTAAAGCTAATCAATTTTGCCTTCTAAACCCACCTTCTGCTACTTCGGCTAAACTATTTAGGTGGTGATCATTTTGGCTTATTTTGGTGGTTACTACGGTGAAAAGAACATGGTGACGAAAAAATCAATGTAGTGACAGAGGCTTATTTAACATAATTAAATTTAAAAATTAAAATATAAAAATATATTATTACATCACAAACAACATAACGAATCACAAAAAAAAGCTCAAAAAAAGCTCAAAAAAGCTAAAGTTAAAAAGACGAAATTTTAAATAGTGAAAATAAGTCGAAGCCGAGCTTAGGCCCCGCTCGTTTCGGCAAGCTTCGCTTCGGCTTATTTTCACTATTCATAATTTCGCCTTTTTCGAACTTTGGTTTTTTTTTACGAGCTTTTTGCGCTGATTTTTTTGTGATTCGTTAGTGTTGTTTGTGATGGGCTAACATATTTTTAATTTTTAAATTTAATTATGTTAAATAAGCCTCTGTCACCATGATTTTTCATCGAACATATTTTTTCATCATAAGTCACTAAAAATAAGTTAAAACGATCACCACCTAAGCCAAAACGAGTGGGGCCTTACTCTCTCCCTAACTTTCTAGTGGTTGTTGTCTCACGTGGAATAGAAAAGTCAAGCACTTTATAGAGCAAGATAGGACGTTGGGGGAGCACGCCGATTGAAGCGAGACTATGAACTCAAGCCGCATGTGAAGAAACGCTGTGGAGTGTCGTGCTAACTGAGACCCGCTCATTTTGATCTGACCTTTTGACTTTTGATTTTTTTACTATATTTAAATTTCCTCTTTTTCTGATTATTTGGCTTTTTTAATCT
The DNA here is from genome assembly GCA_036346245.1 of Bonia amplexicaulis. Classification (NCBI taxonomy): domain Eukaryota; kingdom Viridiplantae; phylum Streptophyta; class Magnoliopsida; order Poales; family Poaceae; genus Bonia; species Bonia amplexicaulis. The sequence goes on along the minus strand of JAYGGG010000117.1, from coordinate 11,358 downwards.
TTTTATCGGTTCATTTTTTCCGTATTTATTTATATTGTCCATGATAGGCTAATATATTTTTTCTATTTTAATTTTTTTTAAATTTAGGATATGTTTGGCAATAGCTGCAGCTTATGGCTTTTGGTTGAAATTTTGAATTTTGGTGCATTTACATGCAGATTACGGAGAGATACTCACTTGCGATTTTGGATGGTACAGATGTTGGGCTTTTAACGTGTACATCGTTTAACTTGTAGACTCCGTCTTAAGAAAATACTCCGTTTGAAAGTTAGGTACTGTAGCAAAAGCCAAAAGCCGCTAGCTTCGGAGGAAAAGAGCAGGCACTTAATTACGCCAAATAGGCCACCATCAGCTACAGTGTAATTTCAGTCATAAACCAGCTTATTTTAGCCCAACCAAGCGGCACCTGAGGCAAGGTTTTGAGCCGCACTGCGTCGTGTGTGGAGATAATCCGTGGGACGTCGCGATGCACAAAGAAACACCATGGCCGCACCGGACGAAGACGAGGACGAGACGCCACTGCCGTTTTTTTCCTCAAATAGATCTATTTTTTTCTGGTTCATCATTGTGGCTACAAAGTACCCTCCTGGCACCCCTAAATCCTAGCATGGTATTAGCATCCCCAAAGCCCAGGGTTAGTCACCAACCCCATCTCTTTTTACAGTTTAGGGCTCAAAATCTGGGCTTATCCTAAGTCCACGAGTTCTAATCCAATTCCAACAAATAGGGGACCCGACACCCTTCCTAGTTTTCCAAAATTCTAACTTTTCCAACTCGTCACATGTCGAAAACTCTAGAACCGCACCTCCCATAGGTTCTCCACGCATCATCCACTTTCGATCTCTATGTGCTCCAGCGTGAGCTTGACCACCTGGACCTCCAATTTCCCCCTCCTATTCCTGGTCCTTCTCGTCACCGACCATGACCATCTCCATGCCTAACCTGCACATGCAAAGACCAAAGAACGTTTTTCTGACACAAGTTCTCTCTAACTTCACCAATATCAGTCCACACAGATGCAACACACCACAAGTAATATCATATCCAATGTTGTCAATTATTCATCATCTACATTATCATTATTCATCACCAAAAATACTAGATCTAACCACATGGTCTAATAATCCTCCCTTGATGAATACATAGACAACCCTCAAGATAACATGATGAATTTGCTTCAAACAGATATAAGTGAAGAACTGAAGCAGAAAAGTATTCTAAGCCATAAATTTCAAATTTCTCCCCCTCAACACAAGAGAATCAATTTTACCAAATTTCTCCTATTTCTCCAATAACACCAATTTCTTCCCCTTCGGCAATGTAATCATTAAGAAACTTAAGAGAAAAAATAATTCTAAGAAGGAGCAATGAGAATAAAAATCTAGAAACTTTGTAGATTATCCAAGCCACTTTGAATAAATTAATCAAGTCATCTTTTTGAGTAGAGCTACCTAAATCATATAAATTCATATATCATATAGCAATATCAAAACAAGTCTTTAGCATGATTAAGCAATTTTTATTAATGATAGTATCTCAACAATGACCAAACCAATTATAAAGAGCATAATGAGATATTACAACAAAAAGTCAAAGCCTAAAAGTGAAGCAAAGTTTAAATCTAGACGAGCTAGCAGTCTCATGTAACAACCTATTACTCCACACTCAATTCTTAAGCATGTGGCATGCTTGTAGTATGCTTCTTTTTCATGATGGCATAGCATACTTCTTTTAAATGGTGGCATGTTTGAAACACCATGGCCACGCTGGATGGAGACGAGGACGAGATGCCACTACTATTTTTTTCTCAAATAGATCTATTTTATTTCTGGTTCATCATTGTAGCTACAAAGTGTCCTCCTGATATCTCTAAACCCTAACACGAGATTAGCATCCCCAAGCCCCAGGATTAGCCTCTAACCCATCTTTATTTATAGTCTAGGGCCCAAAACCTGGGCTTATACTAAGCCCATGAGTTCTAATCCAATTCCAACAAATAAGGGACTCGAAACCCTTCCTAACACGGGTTTTTCAAAATTCCAACTTTTCAACTCGTCACATGTCAAAGCCTCTAGAACAACACCAGGTCGGCCCGTTAAGCCGAAAAAAGAGAAAAAAATCAAAATTTTGTAGAAAAATTAGAAAAATGTAGAAAAATAAGAAGAAATTCAGAAAAATTATAACAAATTGTAGACATTGTTAATCATCAAAATAATTATTTTTAATGGCATAATGAGCTTTATTTACTTGTTAAATTACATGGGATGACTGCCTCACTAAAACATTACCAAGTAAAAACTCAACTTGAGAAAACCTTGGTAAAGAAAAAAGAGTACATCCTATAAAGTTCATTAGTGACTACATGTGAAGAAAAATATTGAAAATCCTATTCATTGCTATCTAGATATAAATTATCAAAAGATTCTTCTAAATCTCTATTATCTGCAGGATGTTGGAGTCTTGATTCAGCTTGCTCCTAGTCTTTGACGATCAGAAGGATTTCGACCATCTCGTTCGAGAGACTTGTTCATCGCTCCTCGATTATTCTTCCAGATAGATCAAGGTCGACTCGAGGAGACCAGAGATCCGAAACAATCAACGCATCCCGCGCTAATATGGATAGCACTGGATATGTTACTTTCTGGGTTTGACACCATGAGAGGATGCTCAACTCTTGCTCGAAGCTGATGCTATCACTGTTGAGATAGTTTGATAAGTCTCCAGTGCTTTGTCGCCTTGCTCCTCCTGACTGATGTGTACCTGCACCTGCACGAGAATCTCTAGAAGAAGAACAAAAAATCTTGCCCTATTGTATAGTCCCTCTAGAGGTGCTAGGGGCTATCGGGGGTCTTTCCAAACGCACGGACCCAAACTTGTTTTCATATTTCTCATCCACCTCATATAATTTATCATTAACTACTCTATAGTATGTATAATAGTCTAAACCGGTTACATCACTTAAAAGTTGTAATACATTTATAAATCCTTGGAGTTTAGCCCTAGGATCCAAAATAAAGGCAAATGCATATAAAATATGACTTCCCTCCAATATTTTAAAAACTTAGTTTTTCATGGCAACTACAGTATCCCGAAGTATAGGATCATTTTCAAAAGCCTTTAGGTGAGTGGCAATTTCAAGAATGTTATGAACAATTAGAGGAGAGGTTGGATAGTACACTCCGGAAAGACAAAGTGTGGCTTTATGAAAAAGTTCTAAAAAGGAAAATATTTTTTCGCCAACAACCCAATCATCCTTAGTAAGTTCAGGGTCTCTAACTTGGGTTCTACTAGAGGAGCTACGAGATTGATGACCATGGGTATGAAGGAAAACAGATAAGGTACTCTTATATGGCAATATATGTTTAAGCATAAGGTAAGTAGAGTTCTATCTAACAGGCATGTCTAAACCAAATTTTCTAGGACGGACGTTCATTGCTACGCAAAAGCTCTTATATGCGGCTACTCGTTGGTTAGAACAATTAATAAATGAAATTGCATCCCTAAAATAATTAATACAAGTATTTAATCTTTTTAAACCTGATTTAACAATAAGATTAATAATATGATAAGCACAACGTTGATGCAGTAAGAAATATTATACATAATTATTAAACAAAGGAGTAAGAATTTTCATAGCCTTAGTGTTTGCAGCTGTATTATCTAAAGTTATAGAAAAAATCTTATCTGTGAGGCCAAAATCTTCTATAACTTTAATAATACTTTCTGCAATATTTTCGGCAGTATGCAAAACATTAATTAATTTAAATCCTATAATTCATTTTTCCATTACCCAGTCATCATTAACATAATGAGCAACAACACTAATATAATCCTCTCTAGCCCTACCACTCTATATGTCTGATGTCAATGCAATACAGAATGTACAGGTATGAAACAATTCTTTCAGTTTTTCACGACAATTGTCATAATATTTAATTAAATCTCTAGTTGTGGTTTGCCTAGATACAACACTAAATCGAGGGTTATGAGAAGTCGTAATATATGTTTGAAAAGCATCAGACTCGTCAAAATTTAAAGGTAAATCTTGAGAAGCAATTAATCTACAAAGAGATTCCCGGACTACCTCTGGATTATACTCCCAAGTACGTACCGAGCTGTCGAGGTTATATTGCAGCTGCGTTTGGTGCATTTGTATTCCTTGCCTTCTTTTGCAACTTGCAGCATGCCGTTGTAGGTGACCCGTCACACCTGAAGATTTTGCAGATAATTCATTACCACAAATTTTACAAACAGCATACCTCACCGAATTCCCATCATAGTCGATCTTGAACTTCTTGTTGAAATCATTCCAGACTTCTGTTGTACTAGCTCTTGTTCTTTTTGCACCCGTGCTATGAGATGTGGATGCACTTGTTGAGCCAGCAGAAGATGGATCGATTGGATCCTGCGCCACCAGGCCCGTCGCTTCTTTTGGCTCGCCAGTTTGTTGTGGATGTGGACCTTCCGCAGATGGATATCCTTCTTGAAAGGATTGCATATCCTCCGTAGAGACCAATTCAAGAGTTGAAAATCCTTGAGCTACCATTGACCGTGGTATCTCGGTACTCTTCCTCATCCTGCCTTTCCCGAGAGCCTACTCGGATGCGCACTTTCTTTGGTTGTAGGATAGACAGAAGAGCACTTCGTGCACCGCCAATTCATTGGCACTTCTCGCTTCCGGTCCTCGAGGAAGCAATCCGGTGTTGCACAGTCCACCGCAGAGGCCGAGTACGTTGCTACAGCTAGTTGCTGTAGTCAAGTGCTTTGAATGGTTTCAACCCTGCGGGACTTTGGGTTAGTTATCGACAGTGTTCCACTCCTTTGTGATAACACTTCTGCAATTAACATTGCTAAGAACCCAGTGCAGCATTCTCAGACCAAGCATATCAACATTCGCTTTCACTTCCTTAGAGACCATGTAGAAAAGGGTGACATCGTGCTCGGTTTGTGGAGGTGACCACCGGTTGGTCGACATCTTCACCAAGCCTTTGGATGGCTCGAGGTTTTCAGCTCTGCGGGGAGAGCTTGGGGTGGTGTGTCCTTATGGACTATTGTGAGGGGGAGCTTTGGGCTTTACTGTTTTATCATATTATTTATGCTTCTGTCTCCTTATTGTTGTATCGCATCTGCGGGTGCATTGGGTTTTAGTCCTTCTAGCATAGGTTAGAGTGTGTCTCTTGCTAAGTTGTTTAGACTTCTTACTCTTATCTTGTGCTTTCAGGATAGCTGTTTCTTATCTCACTAGGTTGAGCTCACCCACTTCTTGTAGGTTCTAGCGAGGGTTGGGCCACCCTCGGGTAGACAGGGTACGTGTTTGCTCTCTAGTGTGTGTTCTTCTCGACAGCTGGTTGTCCTGGAGTCATTTGGGGTAGATAAGAGTCAGTCTGAGCCATTAGTATTCTCTATCTTATCTATGCTTTAAGGACTGCCTGTTTTCTGCTTTCTTTGCCAGCTTCTTGCTTTTACTGTTTTAGTTCAAGGGGAGTTCATTTGGGAGTTTCTGGAGCTTAATATTGACGTAATTCAACTTGAACTAAAAGATGCATCACATGTTGAGGGGGAGCTGGATTTTCTGCATATCATTCTGCATTGTAATATAAATACATTGAGCCTTGATTATTATCCGGTTATGACATGCTTACGATGATTTACATCTTGCCATGATTTATGCTTATCTGCTAGATTTATCATGACTTCATATGTGTAGACTAGCTTTTGCCATGATGAGTTAATTAAATCTACTCAATTTGAACTAAAAACTTGTCATGATTAGCACTTGAGTTTAGTCTGTCTTGAGCTATCCTTTTATGATTCATGCCATGTCAAATAGGCTGAGTTGAGCGTTTAATCTCTAGTTGAGCCTTAGATTGAGGTGTCTTAACTCTTGATGTAACATGAGTTAGTACAACTTGTCAAAAAGCAAAAAGATCTCTTTTGTGCGAAAAAAAACTGATCTCACCAATTCTTTCTCACGAGACGGCTTGCCATTGCACTAGGCATGAATTTAGGGGGAGTTTTGGATGACCTAGACTATCTTCTTAAGCTTCTTGCTTGGAGTAGTCGTAGTAAGGCTTGAGATCTAGCACATGATAAAAATATTGGTTGGAAACAACCATAAGTTTCAAAAGAAAAATGTCATTTATGCTCAATTTGTTTAAAGCTATTAAAAGAATCAAGTACTTGAATCATTGTTTCACTCTTGAGTATGTAACACTCTATTTGGACTCAATATTAGATTCTTGGTTTCGCTTAGCTTGATTGACATGGCTTGCATCATCCTTGGATGTCTCTAGATAGACTTTACTTATTGATGACTTGACATGTTCATAAAATGCACTAAAATTCATATTGTCATCTATTTGCTTCTAGCTGGCTTATATATATCCTGTCATGATCTAGATAGCATTTCATTAAGTTATGGCTTGGTGTAACACATTATGGTCATTTTGGATAATCTTCATGGCTCTAATTGCTTAGATTGAATAAAATTCAGCCACACCATGTTTTATTTTCCTCCAAGTAACTTGATGTCTTTATTGCCAAAAGGGGGAGAATAGTTGGAGAAAAAGCCACTTTTTGGGAGCTTTGAGGAAAACTTGCTCTTTCTTTTGCTCCTTGTGTCAACATGGTCATTAGCAACTTCTTATTCCTTTGGACCATGTTCGACTTTCAAACAAACTCAATTCTATGCTTTTTCTGTGTTTGTCAATATACTCATCAAGGGGGAGATTGAGAGGCCATGTGGAGGTTTCCCCATGTTGGTGATGAGTAATTGATGGTGGTTTTAGTGAGTTTGAGTTTGTTTCGGGTATTCTAGTGTTGAGTACCTTTACTTGTGCTATTATCGATTATACTGTTTCGTGCGGTACTATGTGATGGTTTGCTTGTCTGTGTGACTGCAGGACTTCGGAGCTAGATCATAGTAAGGCGAGGAGGACCGGGACTAGGAACAGGAGGCGCTGAGGTCCAGACGGTCGGTGATGTCAAGATGATCGAGACTTGTGAGGTGATTGCGAGTCGGGTGACGAGGAACCGAGGCTGAGCTACGGTGGTGCACACGACGGCGACGACGAGAGAATCGGGACTAGACTCGGGGAGGTCAAGGTCCGCCGGTCAAAGGTGTCGGTTATGGAAGCTTCAGGAAAGTGCTTGAGGGGCAAATTGGATATTTGACTCAAGCAATGAGAGGAGGGCTGTTTTCCTCCAAATCTCGGTCATGTAGACTTTGACCTTGCCTCATATGGTGTGTGAGGTGGAGGAGTGGATGTTGTATGACATTTCTTGTTTTGCTTCTTTGAGGTGAGCCCTTGCCTTCAAAATGAGGAGAGGGAGGCAGCAGGGGAGATCATTCAGTAGAAGTGTGGTGTGTTGTGACCTCACGTAGCTCTCCTCCTCCTGTTCTTGAGTGCTTGTTCCTCATGTGTTCTTGAGAGGGATTGAGTTGGAGAGAGTTTGAGTAGAAACTTCATGTAATCTTTTCTTGTTCAAATGTACAGGTGTATGAGAACTTCTTTGTGATCTTCTTGCCTCTAGAAATGAAATCATTGAAGTTATTTTCAAGTCAGGCTCTCTGTTCTTCATTTTCTCTTCGATGTTTCTTATGCCCTGATTTTTGAGTCTTGCAATTTCTTGATTGGTTCTTGTTTGAAAGGTGCAAAATGGGTTGCTCTATGTTGGAATGATGTTACAAGATCATTTGATTGAATTTCCAAAGAGCAAATCAAATTTAATTTCAGTTTTGCGTTTTTGTGCCTCCTCAGTTCTTCATAAGTAAATTCTAGGGTTTTGATTAATTTCTTGTTTCCCTTCATGAAATGGCATGAAATTTGGCACGCTGAGTCCAGAGGCTATTGAGTAGCTACCCTCAAAGTTTCATTGCCAAAGAATCAATGGTTGGAGAGAAATTTGAGATTTAGTGAAACTCTGTGCTCTTTTCAGTTTTTGGGTAGATTCTGAATTTCTTGTCTCCCTTTTGATTCTTCTTGCTATTTGAGGCCTTTATGCTACTTAGAATACTTATGTGATCTTTTGGCCAAAGGATAATAGCAGGACTTCACTAATTTATCCAAACCAAGTTTCAGTTTATGCTTTCCTTTTCTTCTTTGTCATTTTCGATTTTCGATGGCGAAGTGTCCAGATTTCAGTTTATGTTCTCGCTTTAGTGAACTACAAATGCATATTTAAGTGTTTATTTTCAGATTTGAATGAAAGCTGCGCAGCAGATTTCACACTTGGCAAAGGCAGATTTCAGCCCTGTTTTCAGCCTAAAGCCTCCAGTTTTTCAAATTGCAGTTTTCAGCCTAAATAGTGCAGATTTCGGTCAGTTTTCAGCTGCAGTTTTCAGCAAAACACAACAAATTTCAGGCAGTAGTTTTCAGCAAAACACAAGAGATTTCGAGCAGCGATCGGCTGCATCTTTTCGATAAAATCTGTTTTGGACAGTGCATTCAGACTTTCAGTTCTTGTTTTGCAGCAATTTTCAGCAAGCGAAAATCTGCAATTTTGTGCAGTTTTGACAGCAGTTTTAAGCGAAAAAATCAGCAAACACTTCAGTCTTTTATCGTGCTTTCGGCTAGTATTTAGGATCTAGCTACAGTATGCATGCTTGCATTTTTATGGCTTATCTTCTCTGCATTTTGGATAATCTGCAGCTCCTGAGTGCTCTCTTCTGGTGAGCATTTCTTTTAGGGTTAAGGCTAGTATTCACAGTCAATCTTTTCTGAAGACTTTACTCGATCAGCTGTTTGGTTTTTCAGAGAGCATAAATCATTCTCTTCATAGCTTCTATAGCTATTGAAGAAGAATTTATGTGAGTACTTGGGGACAATTTTTAAAAGGCACCATTCACCCTCCTCTGTTGCCATTTCCGATCCTACACTAGTAACACCTTCTGAGCTGGGGCTATCCAGTGCGACATTTACTTCAGCCTTACAGCCTTTATGTTGACCAGGAGAAGGACCCTTGCCCTTACGATTGCAGTAGTAGTTGGCCTTATGACTAACCTCCCCGCAATCAAAATAGATGATGCACTCCTTTTTCTTCTTTATTTTCTGTGGTTGGAGCTTGATTTAGGGCTGATTCTTGACCTTTTATTTCGCATAGCCTCCAACACTCTTGACCTCCACCTGATAAGCCTGAACTTGAGTCATTCCTGTGCCGCCACTAGCTCTAGCACGCTCTTTCACATTAATAGCAGTTGACAGCTCATTAAGGGTCAAACGCTTCTTCATATGTCTACGAGTGGTCACGAAGTCATGCCATAAGGGCGGTCGGTAATGGAGTAGCTCCAGGAGATCAGTCATTTACTTGCTGCTAGAAATATACTTTGATTATATTTAATTATGCTAAAATTAAATCTGAATTCTTGGTAAAAATGTAATTTTTACAACAATCTAGAAAACTAATCGTCCTGCTGTGCCACGGTGAGTAGACGTGGTCATCGAAGATACAGTGCCCTTCGTCATCTTTCGGGACACACCAAACAACAAGCCGAAGAACAAGAGGATGCTGCACAAGAACCACAAAACGCACTGGCCGAATGCCCTTTCCCATCGAGCACTAGGAGACCAAGATCTCCCCACTGAAGGCAATGATTCAGTCTTTGTAGAGTAGCAGCTCCGCAAAACCGAAACCAAGATCGAATTTGTGAAGAACAAGATTTGAGGCAATATCAGTGTTTCTCTTCGGCGTGCTTGCAGAAGGAGCCAGCCCACTTAAGAAGGTGGAGGAGGAACCCAGGAGATGGCGACCAATGTCTGGTGGTGAGATCCTCGGGCCGCCATCGCCTCCTACACTCCTCTTTGAAGCCGCCGCCCTAATCCAACCGAAGCCGAGAGCAGATCAGGCTGGGGACAAGGTCTCCGCCCTTATCTCATCGATATATCCCATCGATAGGTGGGCCCCAAATTTTTTCCTTTAAGCATTTTCTTTTCTCTAATTGAGAAATTCCCAAATGTCCTCACAAATCCAACACATATAACAATCACTTAAATTATTTTATAACATTTATTGATACGAAGTGCATTTGGACTTAAAAACATGAAAAAAAATAAAGCTTAGGAAACACCCTGCCAATGTGGAAGAGTTATCATTGTTAAACCTGGTTAGTTACCAATGTGCTTGAGTGGGCAAGACAGGAGAACCAAGCATGTTTTGAATTGCTTCCATCGGAGAGTATTAACAGCTGCTCAGTTTGGCTGAATAAATGTGGTTTATGGCTAATATTATACTGTAATTAGCTGAAATTACACTATAGCTGATGGTGGGTTATATGGTATAATTAAATATTAAAAAATTAAAAATAGAAAAAACATGTTAGCTCATCACAGACAATACAAATGAATACGAAAAAAGATCCGGCAAAAAAGCTGAAAAAATAAAAAAAAATCAGAAAAAGATAAAATTTAGAAATATTTAAAAATAACTCAGAAATTAAAAGTGACATGGGGTTGTAGCCACTTATTATTGCAGTCGTTGGGGAATTGCACTTTTTCCACTGGAGCATGTACTACTTGGAATAATAAAATCAGGAAGAATTAATCAAAAGCTACGGATGTAGCGCAGCGGCGAAGCTTAAAAAACAAATAAAGGGCCAACTTAACTGGACATGTGTACTATTAAGCTTCTCTATGAGGAGGACCAAATTAGCACTTTGTTAATATGCAAATTACTAAAAATTAGTGCTTTATTAAGAAATTTACTTACGAGGGTAGGGTGAACACTTAAGATGTTCCGTTTTGTTCAACTTTTCATCCAGTTTTTAATTACAACTTTTATTAGCCAATATTATTTATCAAAATAATAAATATTATTTATTAAATTTATCAGTTACAGTTGAAAGCTATGAGTGAATAAAAGAATGGACCGGTAACCTTCAAAACCATAGAATTGAGGTGGAGAGAGGGGGCGGAGGAGAGGTAGGCGCAGATTGGACATCCTCGTGTACTACTTACTGTCCCTGGAGTACGGGCAGATTGGCATGGCATGTGCCTCCATTTTCCCATCAACCACGAGCTGCACGCTACACCACATGTCATGTTCATACGGTATATATTGTGAATGGCGAATATCTCATGCTTTGGCAGACCGATTTCCTTACTAGCAGTTGCCCGGCGCCGACGGCTCCGCTGGCGATCCGATCCCGGGCCGATACGCAGCCGATCCGGGAGCAAAAAAACAGCAACCATGTGTGGACGCCGTAAACAATCAGCCACGCACTCCATTCGCCAGGATCCACGGAGCAGCATCGGCTTGCCCGTCTGCATCATTGCGAGAAGCTGCCGCACATGCATCCGCTGATGACGCGACAAAATCAATGTATACTTGTGCTGTAAATCAGCTTTCCAAATAGAGTGAGCA
>JAYGGG010000384.1:0-21944 GCA_036346245.1 Bonia amplexicaulis | reverse complement strand
AAGCATCGATCCAACACGAGTACTCAAGGTACTCAAAGATAACAGGAATTAAAGCACTCATACCGACCATGAAGTCTATGAATACCGATCACGAAGCCTACAGCAACCGATCGCAAAGCCTTCGACCATCGAAGACAACGATAGCAGACTGCAAAGTCTACAACTATAACAGCAGTCTGCAAAGTCTACGACCATCGACTATAAAGCCTTTGACTATCAACTAATAAAATCTACGACTATCGAGTACCGACAAGATACTGTAGCTACGACCATGAAAAAGTACTATAGCTACGATTACCTTCAGTGGTCGTTCTATCGTGGTCGAACTGCCGTAGTCGATATTTCGTGGTCGACGCCGGATATGGTCTAAGTAAAACATGGTCGTAAACGACTCTGAATCGTAACCAACATGGTCGAAGTCTGACGCGATCAAAGTCTAACGTGGTTAAAATTTGACATGGTGAAAGTCTGTCGTGATCGAAAGCAGCCGTGGTCGAAGTCTGCCATGGTCATTCAACCGTGCGATCCTCTAATGCTTCTTGAGTTCAATCCGATGTTCCGATGCGTCTTGAAAGCCGTTCGATACTCCAGAGCTACTCGAATACCATCCGATGCCACTTAAACCCAATCAGACTGGTCTAAAACTACTCGAAGCAACCAAAAACATTGGAGAAGACAAAAAACACTCAAAGCAGATTGAAACCACTTGAACTTGAAACCTTCGACCGCGATTAGCCAAAACTTTCACAAACGCAAAATTCAAAAAAATCCAAATGTCAATTATTCATCATCACTCTATTTACAACCATCCACGTGGTCCAACAAATGCAGTTGGCATTGCTGCTTTTACAGTGTCACTGAGTTGTTCAGGTGGAACATTCATTAGCACAATGGTGCTGGTGATATTTCAACTGTGACTTTTGTCTTATGTTTTTTAAATTTTGGTGTTTGCGAGAAACGGTACGAAGAAGGAAACTTCCCTTGTGATGGGCCCATGAGAGGGGGACACATGTCAAGTATCCGTCTAGAAGAGGGAAACAATCATATGCGATTTTGGCTGGTATAGCTGAACTTAGGACAATGTCTATTACAATCGATTTGTAGATCCCGTCTTAAAAATATACACCATTAAAAACTAGTTATTGTACAAAAAAGTGATAAATCAAAGCGGAGCGAAACCCACCCAACATCCTTATGGACGCACAGTCTACTGAATAAGAGTATAGGGGATCCCATTTCACGCTATTGTGATTCCCTAATGTCTTCTAGTGACAGATTACTAACTGTTGAGGAACCGTCGCTTATGAGTCCAATCTGATCGATTCATCCTATGCAAAAAGGGATAGATCAAACACAGATAATATAAATAATAGATTGAACATACGAAGAGATAGGGAGAAAACCCATGCCTTTCTTTATTACTTTTTCCTTCACAAAGTTATAAGTGATAGCCAATGAGATCCCCTATATATATAGACTAGTGGTGAGGTGCCCACCATGAGCTAAGACATCAGGCCTAGGCACAAAGTTTCCCAACACTCCCCTTGGGCACTCATCCGGCACGTTCATGCCTCATCAAAACTCCATAAAAGGCCAGTGAAAAAATTAGAGAAAGAGTAAATGATACATATTATGTTGTGTTGCACGAATTGCCTCATTAAAAACCTTGGCCGAGAAACTTCAGAAAAACTCATCAAGGAAAAAAAGATTACAATTGAACCAATTTGATTTAATATACATGATTTATTTTTTGGGTACTCGATCTTCATGATCAAATTTTAATAGTGAGCTCGAGAAGAATCTCTTCCTGAATTCTGCACTTCTCTAAGTCTCATCATTCCAATTGCATATACATATTTTTTAAAATTAGATGTTGAAAGTGACTTAGTGAATAATAGATTGAACACAGGTAATGCAAATAATAGATTGAACACGCAAAAAGATAGGAGAAGAACTCATGTCTTTCTTTATTGCTTTTTCCTTCACAAAGATATAAGTGATAGTCAATGGGATCCCCTATATATAGACTAGTGGTGAGGTGTCCACCATGGACCAAGGCCTCAAGGCTAAGTCCAGGTTTTCCAACACTAACAACTAACCAAGCACTGCATGGTTAGTTATGTTACTATATCACTAACCACTAGTGTTGTAATTTCCCCCTTCGTTGAATGAATGTCCCGCTTCAAGCGGCTTCAGCTTCTAGTTTTTTTGGCTTTCGGCTTATTTAAATCAGAAACTATTTTGAACATGTTGACTTCTAATTTTAGCTTATTTTACCTTTGTCAACTTTTTTGTCTTTTCTTTTTCCATATTCCTTTGCATTGTTTGTGATGATATATTGATGTTTTTTCATTTTTTAATTGAATGACATCAAAAAATTATAATTTCAGCTAAAAAGCTAATAGACAGAGTCATAAGTTAGAAGCTTAAGTTTTTGTGAAGCAAACCCGAATCAAGGGGCCATGTATTTGGGTTTTTTGTGGTTTATGCCTTTTTTCACTGTTTGGCACTGTAGCTGGCTTATTTTGTATTGTAACTATTGGTGATTTTTTTGACGTAATTAAATTTACAAAAATAAAAATAGAAAAACATGTTAGCACATTACGGACAATGCAAAGGAATACGAAAAAAAGACAGAAAACCAAAAAAAAGTTAAATTACCGGAAAAAGATTAAATTAAAAAACTAGAATCTAAGAGCTAAAAGTCGAACGAAAAAAGGGTAATGAGTAGGGCCTAAGGGCCAAGGCCCGCGCAGGCAGGCAGGGTGGGGTGGTGAATTTCTCGTGACCGGGCGCAGAGAGTAACGGCGCCGCGGACCAGGCACGGAGCGAATGGGAAGCGAAGCTCTGCCTTTGGTGTGAAGGGAAAGAAGATCCTGGCGCGGTGGCGCTCCCCGCACGGACGCAGCTTTTCATGCGGTTTTGCGGGGACGGTGCAGAGGCTCGTCCGCGCCGAGCCCAAGGTCCAACCGCCCATGCTGTAGCTACCCTCATTGCGTCTTCCAGTCCCTGGTCTACGCAACAGCCCAACGTAAACTTTTGTGTTGGGCTAAAACTCGGCCCAGCAAACCAAATGGTAGCATTGGTCATTTGGGGTCGAAGACAAATAATCACAGTAGTATTTCCTCGACCTTTTGGGCTTTCATGCAAATACTCTGTACGTTTTATCAGATCATAGTGTTCGTCGAGTTTTCACCCTCACAGAAACATGGTTCTCCCCTGAACGTTCACATGGTTTTTCTTGTTTGAAAAGAACTATATCTTTACTATTATAAAAATATAAGTTGGTGATCATCGGTCTATTCTTCCTCCTTTCTTTTCAGCCATCCAATCAAAAATCAGTCGTCCAAATCTGCATGTAGGTAGTTTTTCCGCTCCTCGTAGAAAAGGTCGGGCCGGCGCATGGACCATGCTCCTCCTCTTCCCCCCGCATCCTCCGTCTCTGACTTAATTGACAGATTTAAAAATTTTTAGAATATGTTTGTATGTATATTCTAAAATTTTTTACCACTCGTAAGTTTTAAAATATATAGTATGATAATAATAAATTTTAAAAATCCGTAATAACGTACGGACATTTAACTAGTATACCGTGAATGGACGGTTCCCAAAACAAGGAAAAACTTACCAGCAAGCGAAGAAAACGAAAAGGATGTACAAAAAGAAAAAGTTTTCCTTAGCGTGCACTGCTTCCCCCAAATAATCCACGTACACCGCAGGTGAACGAGTCCACCGCACGCAAGCTCGCGCACCGAGCCAAGGTACCGTCGCGCGGGCCACGTGGAGGTCGTCTTCGATACGGTAGGCCCCAAGATTAGTGGCACATGGTCGCGTCGTGAATAGTTATGACACTGATTTGTATGGTATTTATAAAAATAATAATATATAAGATATATTGATAAAAATATTATTTTTACCATCGATGGGTCAAACGGCAGCGCCCACGAGCCGACGTGTGGTACTGCCACGGCGGCAGACGCCTATCGCCCTGCCGCCCGGGGGCCAGACGGCAGGCAGGCCCGCCGCTCAGGGAGGAGACAGCACGCAATTAGCTGGCCTAATTAATTGTTATATTTTTTATTTAGTATTTATTTGAATTTTTAAATATATCAAATGAGCTCTAAAAATTATGAAGATTTATGTACAGCCTCCCGACAAAACGTATCTCACAGTGTAATTCTTGGGTAATTTTATCCACTGTGAATGTTTGTAAAAAAATCGTACAATTTTGATAATTTTATGAGTTTTTTATATATAGAAAGCGAGCTTTAAAATTTATAAAATTTTATGCGAAATCTCCCAATACAGCAATAGTTATTGAGTAATTTTTTGAGAATTTTATGTACTCCGAATTTACCAAGTTTACATGTGAATAGAATAGTATCTGTCAGGTTTCGAAGGCCGCGTAAAAGCAGTGGCCCGGTGGCTCGAGCGAATCGCGGCGCGTTTGGTGGGCCCGGTTTTTAAACTTCCCTTTCGGGTGCATCTGGGCCATCAGATTGAGCAACCGTGTCCCGATCGGACAGTCAAAGTGAAGCACGTGTTGCTTCGTGTAGATAGATGCTATTCTTTTGTATAAAACCCCCTGAATTTTGACATATAGTGCTACCTCATGTTTGCAGTTTGAATGATGAGCGAACATATGTTTAGCCCCATTCTTATTCTTAGCTTCTTTACAAAAGAAACGAACTATGTAAACGGGATTTCTTCGTTATTTTTTAAAAATAATTTATGAGAATAATTTTTTATAGTAATTTATCGTCATTTAATTTATTTATATAAATACTCATATTATGACTAAAAAATATTAACCACAGTCAAAAAAAATTCATCTTTTATTTGGCCTAAGTGAACATCGAGAAGCCCAACGCTGTGTATTTGTAAATGATTTGTTGGGGTGCCACGGTTACTAAATCTTTCTTGGTTGGAGTATACCATTGTTACATTTCTAATCTTCCCCCTCATATGAGATCATCTCATATTGGGGGGCGTCTTTTTTGGATGATGATTTATGGCTATTATTTACTAGTCTAACAAATAATAATTAGTAAAAGAAGTTAAAGCTAAAAGTCGTCTGAAAAGCCAAAAGAATAGAGCCATTGGATATATTCGCCCAATTTTGTTATTGAACCACTAGATCACACGTGACCCCGATGACCAATGAACTAATCTGATTAATGTTTTGTGCTTTTAGTCACAATTTTTCATAAGAACAATCTACGTTGTAAACGTTGAATTTTGCAACAGAAGCACATTCCTTGGGGCAAACATCACAGGACACTTGCGATCCATATTACCAGTTTATGTCTCCTGTTGCCTAAGGAGTTTTGTTTGGCCGGTTTCAAATACAAGAATTCTATTGATACCAGTGTTCAAGTAGACGCTAGGCGGGCGGCAAGCAGGGGTCTAGCACCTAGGCCACCTAGGCGGGGCCTAGACGGCCGACTTTAGCATGATGTCGTACTGGCGATGTCAAGATATATATGATGTTTGGAAAAAGAATTGTTACCTGGAATAATTTGTAATATTGTAAATTCGATAGATGATGATGGATATTATATCACTTGAAGTAAATTCTTGATGTAAATGCTTCATGTAAACCTGCACATTAAAAATTAAGCTATACATGAGACTCTTGGTATGTGGTTAATTTATTCAACTATTGCTGTTTAGACATCTATATAAGTATGAAAGAATGAAAGAAATAAGAAATGACTGCAAAACAATAAAACATGGTCACATATATCAAATAAAACTGTAAAATAAGTTCACAACCATACATAGACATAGTTCACATCATAACATCTCACACCAAAAGTTCTCAATCACACATAGCAAAATAATTCTTAAAGAAACTTTAACAAAGTAGCATGCATAGATAAAATGATCAATCTTCATCCTTTTGACCGTAATCCTTTGTTGGAATCACTTCATCTTGATCGAATTCGAACTCAACATTCTCAAGTTCCTCGTTCACCCTTTCTTCCTCTTCACTTTCGGATTCGAAATCATCCTCATGAAGTTCTCCCACTTTTGTGCTCCTACGAGGTTGTGTGGCTTCATTAGCCCCACTTACTTCTTCAATGAATTTCCATGAAAGACCCATCTCAGGGTCAACCTCCTCATCCCCACCTTCAATAACCCATCCTTGAGTAAAAGTAGCGTGCGAAGCTAAAAGGACATTTATATTTTTTGATTTGCTCTTTTCTTTTTTGTTCGTAAGTCTTGCATTGAATTGGACATAGACAAGATTGTGTTAGGCGGTGAGCAACTAATTTATTTATCTTCTTGGTATGTATCTACGAGTTGCAAAATAAATGTTAGTTAATTACTTAAATTGAAATAATGACATAAGAGATTAGACTTGAGAGTTAGTCTCAAACCATGTCAAAAGTACTCCAGTTTATTTCACATCCGGTTGAACTGGAGGTCAAGGAAAGAGTTCTTATAGCCATTCTTTACAATCGAGGAACATGACATCCATACTTAGACCACCAATTGGCTACATAATAGGAATAAAAAATATTAGTAATGGACAAAAGACAATTTGCATGTATTGACTCATTAAATTTGAGAAGTGAGAACAACTTTACCGTGAACAAGATCAAACTTTTGACATCCAAGTCGTGCAAGAGTTTTCCCAAAGGTTTCCCTTTTATCCTTGAAAATGTCAAAGTCGACATTGAGTACTTGATCCATTGCTTCTTCATCACCATGATAAAAGATTTCGATACATTCAATGAAGCCATCTATTATGGTTTGTTTCAAAAAGATTGATCGATCTCGATAACTGTAATATGGATTCAATAGGTATGCCGCCATGTGCAATAGAGAATCAAGTCTTCCCTTCATTTTAGTATCAATTGTTTCAATTATCAACTTGTAGTTACTCTCCGTATTATTCAATGACTCTTTGATTTGCTTCTTAGTTTCTAGAATTTCTCCATAAAGAAAGGCTATGGATGGACTATCCCCATCAACCATACGGAGAATTTTGACCAATGACTCAAAAACCTTCAAGTAAACGAGCAAAATACAAGCATTATCAAATAGTGAAATAGCACACAATAGAAGACATACAAATATATTTATAGAAGTAGGCTATACCTTCAATATATTGCTCACACCACTCCAAAAGGATCTACTAATGAGTGTCCCTGTTGCCGCGATGCCTTTGCCCTTTTTAGTATGAGCGGATTCTTCCCATTCTTTACTAGCGTCATCGCTCTTAGTTCAACTTTCTTCTCAATCAAACTTTGCAAAGTATGAAATGCCGAAGTAAATCTAATCACCCCCGGCCTTATTATATCTCTCCTCTTTGTATGTCGCCTCATTAAGGCCAATGTCTTGTGATGTGAATAAATAAAAATGGTCAATGATTTCGCTTATTCAAGTGTTTTTTTTATACTTTGCCATGGTACCAATTCCTTGAAGCATTAGGTTTATGGTGTGTGTTGCACATGAGCTTTAAAAGATATTTGGCCTTCAACAATTCTTTTGCTCTCATGTTGTTGGAAGCATTATCCGTCACTACTTGCACAATATTTTGTGGACCTAGTTTTTCAATACAAGCATCCACATACTCGAAGATGTACTCACTTGTGTGCATCTTCCGAAGCCTCCTTTGATTCTAGAAAACATGTTCCCAATGAGCAATGTACACATAAGTTCATTATGCTCCTCCTTTGGTCCGTCCAAGCATCGATCATAATAGAGCACCCGGTCATGACTCTTTCTTCTTCATGTGCCTTCAACAAACCACTTGGTCTCGCTACCTCCTACTTCAACAATGGCTCTCGACATTCATATTGGTAAGGACCTACGAATCCTGTGCCAAATCGACCAACGGCTTCCATCATTTGCTTGAATTCATCATTGTTTATGGCATTGAACGGTACACCTAAAGTGTAAAAATGAAAACATGATACAAGGTTAATGCCTCACCTAAAGAGTAAAAATGAAAATATTTTACAAGATATACCTGATACGTAAAGCCATCTCACCACATATTGCTTCACCTTATGAAGCCTCTCTTTCGAAATTGCCTCTGTGATTTTTTGTTGCCGCTTAAGCTCCTGAGTGTTTAAACTACTACCTTGAGGAACAATTGGATTGGTAAACTTATCCATAAGGCCTAACTTTCGAGGTGCCGATCCTCCAATTTTTTCGAGCTCTTCATCATCCTCACCATCACCTCGAATGGTCAAATCTTCCCTAACATCATCTTCATGAGCTTTCTTACTCTTCTTCCTGTTCTTTGCCTCCGCAATCGAGTTTCGACACTTCTCTTGGTCTTCCTTTGTGGATTTGGGGCATTTCGTAACATTACAACTAATATGTGCAATATGTTGTTAGATTCTATAAATCCCACCGGAAACAACCTTATCACACAAAATACATTTTACCTTGTCCAGGTTATTCGGATTCACCAACACACCATATTCCCACCCTACGTCACCCGATTTTCTTTTGAGGCTATCTTCAGTGGTGCTCACCTCCGGCGCTGGAGCAACAGATGACATGCTACACATACATCACATACAAAATTAAAAATTAGCAAAGCGTAAATATAATTATCAAAATATTAATAAAAGTGTATGCGATGTATCATCAAATTAGTTCACTAATCACTACACTAATTAAAATAAATTTAGTCGGCCAGTCCATCATCACTCATCACTCACCAGTGCTCTCCTCCCGTCTTAACACCGGCTCCGGTGACTCTGACACCTCACCCGTGCGGGAGCCGTGCGGCCGAGCCACTCTAAATCCCTCGCCTCTCGTCGCTCTCACGTCTCCCCACTCCGCCGTCCACATTCCACAGCTGCACAGTCGCTCTCGGGCTCTCCGCTCTCGGCTGCGACTGCGAGACAACTGCCGGCTACGCCGCTCCGCTCCCCTCTCATTCTCTCTCCCGTCCCCGAGTCCCCATGTGTCGTGCGGCGTGCACTCCTCCGACCCAGTAGGATTCCTCGCCGAGATCGCCCGGCCCAGGCCGGAGGCAGGGGGAGGCGGAGGCGGAGGGGAGGACGGAGGACGGAGGCAGAGGGGGAGGCGGAGGCCGGAGGGGAGGAAGTGCAGTACGTGGGTCCTGATAATCCAGCGTAGGGGGAGGCCAAAGGCGGAGGAGAAGCTCAGACCCACCGCCTAGGCGCCGCCGAGGTGGCCGCCTAGGCCGCCTTTTGTATCACTGATTGATACCCTGTTTGGATCCGACAATCGCATAATTGAATTTGAGATTCCTAACCTAGCATTCCATTAAACCAAAGCAGTAGCAAAAAATTACTTACCTCCAGAAATACATTTGATGGGACTGAACTTGGCCAAACCAGCCAACAAAATGGGCTACTACTACAAAAAATCGTATTACAGATGGTTGAAAAACGTCATCACAGACGAGTTTTTGAACCGTATGAATTTATGGGTAAGTGATAATGAAGGTTATCACAGATGGTTTTCGAACCATCTGTGATGTAAATATCACAGACGATTTTTAGTTAGAAACCGTCTGTGATATTCTTTTCTACCCCTACATTTATTTCTGTTTATTGGCCAGCCTCGGGAAATACTAGCCATGCCCTCTGAAACAAGCAGATCAACATGTACATGTATGCATACAATTCACATCTTAATGCATTTCACAAACATAAAACATCCAATTCACATCTCAATTTATTTCACAAACATAAAACATGTAATTCCCATCGCATTTCATTTCACAAACATAAAGCATCCATTTCGCAAATCAATTAATTGAAATAAAATAAAATAATTGTTAACAAATACAGAATTACAAAAGATCTACATTGCATTTGCACTTAGATGGTAACATTGCATCTTTTATTTCTCCATCACTCCGAAATCGATGTCTCGCGAAAGGAACAGATCCATAATCAACGAATTTATCAGGCTGCACAAGCAATACTTGGATGATGCATGATTGTCATTCAAGTATTGCTTGTGCAGCCGACAAGTTCATTGATTATGGATCTGTTCCTTTCGCGAGACCTCGATTCCGAAGTGATAAGAGCAATAAAAAATCATTATGCGCAGTGGAACTCTCCATCTGATCTTATGACTTTAGACCACAAAAAGAAAACGCACTCTCCTCGAATTAGTGCAAGGTCCGACTGTTTCAATGAAGTTGTAGAGATGGGTGCAGCCTGTCGATAAGAATATCAATGTTCGTACATATATAACTGGACAAGTATGAAATAAATGTGGGAAGATTGACAAACCTTAGAATTGGTGATCTTCGAGGAATCAAGGAGTTGTCTCATATGGTGGCAAACGTAGAATCCACACGTGTTGCCCGGCTACTGCTGGTGACACTACAAAAAAAGAATGTATTAATTCAAGAGGCATTACTACTAAGTGTTGTATAAGATTAATTAATGTGTACTAGCGAATACTCGAAAATTGTGAACATGTTTCAAGGGCTTGGCACCTTTCGTTGAGCCACATGTCTGTGCAACATACGTGGCGAACGACATTCGTTATTCGAAAAAGTTAGATTAGTCATTCGGAAGGAAAGAAAGAGTATAAGTAGTTGTGTATGGAGAAAATATACTTACATATCGAGTATTTGGGCGATAACTGTGTACTTGGATTTGTTCTTACTTGGAGAATCAAGGTATATAGCCTTGTTCTATTTTGGTATAATTACAATTAAAATCCAATGGAAGTTCTCATTGTATGGCATAAGAACAAATTCGTTATTGCGGTGAGCCAGCAGTGTTGATGTAATATAGCTCTCGACGAAGGATGTATCCTCGTTGATGGTATCAATGGCGATCAAGCGTGGGTCCAGGAAACCAATTGGTGATTTCGATGATCTAGCTTGGGTCAGCATGAATATATATACACAGAAAAACAACAAATTATATATGACATATATCGGTATTACATGAATAGAGACTGTGATTGTACAGACTTGCAGCGTCCAGCATCGAACGAGTGAGGCGTCGAGAGCGTTGAGCATGAAAAGATCAAATATATCCTCAAA
Source organism: Bonia amplexicaulis (assembly GCA_036346245.1). NCBI lineage: Eukaryota > Viridiplantae > Streptophyta > Magnoliopsida > Poales > Poaceae > Bonia > Bonia amplexicaulis. Next base: position 10,939 of record JAYGGG010000384.1, on the reverse strand, counting down.
GGTCACCGCGAAGACAATCCTGGATTTCGTGCTGAAAATGATCCCGCCTGAATTTGACAGTGATACCTGAGCGTCGTTCTGCCAGTGACTTATTGGACTGTTCCATATACTAACCGTGTAATGTTTGGCAAGCAAGTCCTAGGGTCATGAGGTGCTCTTCCAGGATTATCATCGGCTCACCTAGCACGAATTTGTGGACCAATGGCGATACGAGATATCATCATACATAAATGCCAATTCACATATACATCACATACATGCATTGTTATATACATAAATGCAAATGCCCACATATATGTCGCACATTCTCATTCCACTTGCTTATTTCCTTTCAAAATTAGCCTTTCATGATGATCAATGCGTACGTAACTAGTTTCGTCACGTTATTCGTCGTCGACCCCTATGCCATTTTCAAAAGGAGGTAATTCGTCAAATTGATTGTATTCTTCCTCGTCCACTACATTCTCTACTCCGACAATTCTCATTTTTTCCATGAAGAACTACATGACGTTTCTTATTTGCCGGGTCGGTTACATAGAAAACTTGAATAACTTGGTTGGCGAGTACGGATGATTCGTCTTTGTACCCGACACGTTGGAGGTCCACGGCAGTGACACCGTACTTGTCAACTTTCACCTATGGGAGATGCACCCAACGACAGCGAAATAAGGGGATCTTGAAAACCATGTAGTCGAGCTCCCATATCTCTTCTATGAACCCATAATACGAGTTTCTCAACCCATCGGTACTGAACGTATCTATGCAGACACCGCTGTTCTGGTTATTGCTCTTTATATCCTGAGACTGTGTATAGAATGTGTACCCATTTATGTCATATCCTTGCCATGTCACAACTGTAAATGTTGGCACTTTTGCCAACCATGTCAGCATCTCACTTGGCGAGCTCCTAGCGATTTGCTCCTTCAATCATTGGTTGAACCGACTGTTATGTTGCCTCATGATCCAAACATTCGGCCGCTCCGGATTCTGTTACCGAAGTACATCCTTGTGCTGGTCGACATAAGGCGCCACTTCAGTCATGTATTGCAAGACCGTGAAATGAGATTGAGTATACGTGTCCATATTTGCAGTGATTGCTTTCCTTCCGATAGTTTCGATACCCTTCAGCCTCCCCACATGACGAAATTGAGGCATACCTATCGGTTCAATCTGAGCCACATAATCGACACAAAACTCAATGACCTCTTCACTTGCATAACCTTCGACAATGCTGCCCTCCGGCCGATATCGATTCTGTACGTAGGACTTGAGAATTTCCATGGACCTCTCAAAAGGGTACATGCTACGTAGGAATACGGACCCACATATTTTTATCTCCCACACAAAGTGAACAATGAGATGGACCATGATATCAAAAAACAAAGGAGGGAAATATATTTCAAGATGACATAGAGTCATCATCACCTCGTCCTGCAGACTATCTAGTCCTTCGGGATCGATGACCTTCTGAGCAATTGTGTTAAACAAATAACATAACCTGATGATTGTGTCTCAGACTTTGACCGGTAAAATATTTTTAATTGCAATAGGAGCATCTGTGTCATCAGCACATGACAATCATGAGACTTCATGCCATTTAATTTCAAATCTTGCATCGAAACAAGTTTCTTCACGTTACCGAAGTAACTAGACGGAACTTTCATACCATGCAAGCACTGGCGCACTTCTGCTTTCTCGGCCTTGGACAGAGTGTAACACGCAGGGGGAAGGTACGTTCGTCCATTATCTGTTTCTGTCGGTGCTAACTCAGGCCTGATGTCCATATCAGCCAAGTCAAGCCGTGCATTGACACCGTTCTTTGTTTTATCACGAATATTCAGTAAGAGACCAATCAAGTTGTCACATACATTCTTTTCTACGTGCATGACGTCGATGCAGTATCGAACATCTAGGTACTCCCAATAAGGTAAGTCCTAAAATATTGATCTCTTCTTTCAGGTGTTTTTCTCATGAGCCCTCAATTTACGTCCTTTTTCGAGGACAATATCTAAATTCTTAACCATATCATAAACCTCTTTTCCCTTTAAATGCCTTGTAGCTGAATCGTCTTCCTTATCTCCATCAAATTGTTTCTTCATCTTGCAGTATGAGTGAGCCCTCCGAAGGAACCGACGGTGACGCATGTAGACGGTTTTGCGTGAGTGTTTCAGCCACACACTCTCGGTACCATCTAAACAGTGAGTATAAGCTTTGGCACATTTTGTACTCTAGCCCGATGGTTAGCAAGGGTAATATAATCATTTATGGTGCAGAACAATAAGGAGCGCAAAGTGAAGTTCTCTCATTTGTATGCATTCCATACCTGTACCCCTTCGTTCCACAGTACTTTTAGATCTTCCACCAACGGTGCAGGGTACACATCGATATCATTTCTAGGTTGCTTCGGCCCTTGGATAAGTATCGACAGCAAAATATACTTTCGCTTCGCACACAACCAATGAGGAAGGTTATAGATGCAGAGAGTCACGAGCCATGTGCTATGTTGGCTGCTCATGCTACTGAAACTATTCATTCCATCTGTACTCAGTCTAAACCTTATATTCCTTGGTTCTGCACCGAAGTCTGCAAAACTCCTATCGATGTTTCTCCACTGGGCGGAATTAGCAAGGTGTCTTAGCATTCCATCCTTCTTGCGCTCCTTCGAGTGCCAACGCAGCAGTTTTGCCTCCTTGGATTTGCAAAAAACCTTTTCAAATGGGAAATTATAGGAAAATACCATGCCACCTTAGCAGGAGGTCCTTTCTTCACCTCTGTTCCCTCGCCGTCATCTGATTGATTGTTACGTTTGTATCGGGATGCGTTGCATACTAGACATACATGCATGTTTGCATATTCTTTACGGTAGAGGACACAGTCGTTCGAACATGCATGTATTCTTTCTACTTCCATTCTCAATGGACAAAGAACTTTCTTTGCTTTATATGTGGTTTTAGGCAAATCATTTCCCTCCAGAAGCATGTCCGCTAAAAGACCTAGCAGCGCCGTGAAAATCTTGTCGGACCAACCGTTGCTTGCCTTCAATTTCAACAGTTCAAGCACCACCGACAACCTCGTGTACTTTGACCTGCAGCACGTGAACAAAGATTTTTTTGAGTCCTCCATCAAGTCCCGGAATTTAACATACTCTCTTTTATCATAGTTCTCTTCTACATCGCGAAGCATCTGATCCAGATTGTCATCATGCAACCTATCCGAATCCGAACAACAATCGACATCATCCGACGGCATGTCATTCACTTCACCAGCGATGTTATCCGGTGGCATATCATTCACTTCACCGGCGATGTCATCTGGCGGCATATGATCATTGACTTTGCCATGACTGGTCCAACACGTATAACCCTTTTTGAAACCCCTCCGAATCAATTTCGCTTCAATTTGCCTTCGGTTCTTAAACATCTTTAAATTCTCGCAGGCAGTGCGTGGACAATACATATATTCCACCCCCTTATTCAACATATCCTCCTCGGCAGCTCTTGTAAAAGCAGACACACCATTAATGTACTCTTCGCTCATACGGTTCGCGATATACATCTAGTTTCGGTCCTACGTTATGTATATATATAACAACTTAGTATTAAAAATTAAATTAATTAATTATTACTACATATATAGAATACAACAGCTTTAATTATAAGCCACCAATCTAAAAAATACTATAGCTTTAGTCAAAAATAATAAGACATAGTTGTAAACTACAAACACTACTAAAAAAACCCACCCTTGCAGGGGAACATAACAGCAGGATGGCAGGACGCCTCTGCCCGCCAGGCCCCTCCACCTGCGCACCGCCTAGATACGCGCGGGCCCCGCCCCTGCCACGCAGCCGGAAATGACGCCTCCGCCCCTCGACCGTTCAAATTCCGGTGCCAGCTCTGCGGGAATATTTTGCAATCACCACCCCGCGTAGCTCAACATTTCCGCTTTCCATTTAGGGCCTTTCGGCATTTCTTTTGGCCGCACGAGAGAAGAAGCGCCAAGCCAAAGCGAACTTTCGCCATGAGTGCACAACTCCAAGCAGCAGCAGCCGCTGCCCCGCTCTAAACCGGAGCTCCAATAAGACGCTGCCCCCCATCGGCGCCCGAGCCCGCACACGCGCCTCGTGCTCGCCGCCGCCCTCGCCGGTTGCCGCGGCGAGGCTAGGGTTGGGACGGGCGGGGGCTAGGGTTTCGGTGAGATGAGCTACTGGAAGGGGTCGAAGGTTTGGGTGGAGGAGAAGGGGGAGGGGTGGGTTGAGGCGGAGGTGGTGGAGGCGAAGGAGCGGGCCGTCGTCGTGCTCACGAGCCAGCGTACGAAGGTGCTGCAATATCTCCTTCTCTGCCTCTATCGCTATCGCTCCGTTTCGTGCGGTTTAAGTTTGCGTTGTGCCGTTTGGAAATTTTTGTGGATGCGAGTGTGTCTGCGGATGTGAACACGGAGGTCATTTTGGATTGGTTCGTGTTTGATTTGAGTTTGGGGGAGAGCGGTTTGTGTTTTGGTGTTGGTTTGATCATGTTTTGGTATTAGTGAACTGAGGTTCAAAATTCTAACCTAATTTTCCGAATAGTTTCGATTTGTTTTGGTGTAAATTTCGCTGGTGAGAAAAAAGTTGATAAAAAAATATCGGAAGTAGTGCCAGTGGATATTTAATTTGAATCTATCGCTATTTTGGTACAATTTTCTACTGGGTTCTGGAGGTGCACTGATTCGCTCGAGGGGAAAATTTTGATTGCAGATGGTAGTATTCTCATGTTATTGTGTTCGTGGCGTCAATTCGATCAAATCTGAAATCCTTTGCCACTTATATTTTAATTTTGTTGAGGTATTACTTGTTTGGCTTGTACTACCTAAGAAATATTGACTTGTACTATCTAAGAAATAGTTCGAAGCTTCAATTGGAGTACTTTTGGATAATTATATGGACCTTTTGAACCACTCCTATGTGTTCTGCAAGTTACCCTGGATTGCTTGTGCTGTGAAATTTAAATTGCGATGGCAGCAATAACTTAGAACTTTTATCGATAGTTTTCTTTTGAGAATTCGGCCAAATTTGGAAATCTTTGTGCCAACAGTTCTAATTTAATTCTTTGAGTTATATTTGTATTAAGTTGCTTGTTTGTTTTGATGTTATGACCTGTCTTATTTCAAATTAGATTCTGTTGAGTTGTTCAGTTGTAGGCAACCTGGCCTGCTTCAAAAGTTTATTGAGATATATAACAGCGGGAGGTTTTGTTTAACTGATGAATTTTTACCCTCTCCTTTGTTCACGTCCTTTGAGACTTGCACTTGACGTCAGAATTTTAGTCCATACATCGAGAATGTTGAAGCACTTTGCTATGTGGTCAATTTTTGTTTATATCAAGATTTCTTGCTCAACGGAATTAGCTGAATTAAAAAAACTTGAGACCTGGTTTTGTTTGTCCTGATGGAAATTTGATTTGATTAGTTTTTTCTTTCTCTTTTTTGTTTTCAGATTACAATTTTTCCAGAGAAATTGCTGCCTAGGGACACAGATGAAGATCTTGGTGGGGGGCATGTCGATGACATGACCAAACTGACCTATCTTAATGAACCAGGTGTTCTATACAATCTAAAGAGAAGATACGCGTTGAATGAGATATATGTAAGTGGTTCGCCAGCACTGCTTTTATTTGTTGGAGTGACTAGCATCCGAACCTAATTGAGATGTAGGTGAAAGTACAATTATTTACCCATGAATCCTTACTCACATTCTGTGCAAAATCAACCTACTTGAATTCATGTATGTAAGTTTCCATAATGATGATTTGCGGCTGGTGGCATACTGATATTACAGAGCATTTTTATTGGAAAATTCTTATCAGACAAATCCCTGTAACTGTGTTCTGATGTTCAGTTCCGTACCCAGTCATATAGGCACTTTAATAGAAATTTGCTAAATCTGTTGAAATCAAAACCGAAACATCTGCAATATTAAAAATATAATCCATTATGGCAAAACAATTTGTTAATTTGAACACGATAGTGGGAAGCTCACCTGAATGGTTTGACAATTGAAATTAAATTGATCTAATATAATCATGCTACCGTTGAAGCCTATACAGCAGAATGATGAACATGTATAAACTACTATGTAATTCTATATTAAAGTATGTAAATAGCTTGCAACGTGTAAAATAGTTTTTTCCCCATATCGCTATAGGTGTTTTTTGGCCATAAATTCACAGCGTTTACTTGGAAGAATTGCTGTTCCTATGATTCGTCATGTTTAATCATTAATGATATCTAATTTTGCCATTTGTTGGCAACATGACAATAAATACATGCACTTTTGTTTTCCTGCTTCTGCTATAGGCTACTTTTTGTGACTGCTTTTCCACTTGTCTTTATTGAGATAGACATACACTGGAAGCATCTTGATTGCTGTTAATCCTTTCACGAGGTTGCCTCACCTGTACAATGAGTACATGATGGAGCAATATAAGGGTGTCCGATTAGGGGAGTTGAGTCCACATGTTTTTGCAGTAGCTGACGCATCATACAGGTGGGGGTTACATTTTGATTCAATTGCAAGGCCCGTGTACCCCTGTTTAATTATATAAATATAATTTGTTTTGTTAACGCTTATCAAGTTAATGTAGGGCTATGGTGAATGAATCCCAGAGCCAGTCAATATTAGTTAGTGGTGAAAGTGGTGCTGGCAAGACCGAAACAACAAAGCTTATCATGCAGTATCTTACGTACGTTGGTGGTAGAGCTGCTCTTGATGATAGAACAGTTGAGCAACAGGTTCTTGAAGTAAGTTTTTTGAAATATTATATATGGAAACTAAGGGTCTTTCCACTTTTTGTTTTGTGAAATATTTGATTTCTGTGTCGTATTGTTGAAGGCATTATCTTATAAGATCTTCATTTGTCCCCCCCTCCCAGTCTAACCCTCTTTTGGAGGCATTTGGCAATGCAAAAACAGTTAGAAATGACAACTCAAGGTGAGGTTTCACCCTTACAATTTACAATGCTTAATGTTGGGCTAATTGTAATGAATATGTGTTTTTCACTTTAGATGATACCTGTTGAGGCGTTGATTGGCAGTAAACATGATAACAGTGATATTTTTTTAGAATATACAATGGCTTCACTAATTTGTAGAATTTAACCTATTCAATCTTTCTTTGTATAGTCTTAACTTACAACACTTCCTTGGTTGCAGCCGGTTTGGAAAATTTGTTGAGATACAATTTGATGTAAGTGGTAGAATATCCGGAGCTGCCATTAGGACCTATCTTTTGGAAAGGTCTCGTGTTGTGCAAATTACTGATCCTGAAAGGAATTTTCATTGCTTTTATCAATTATGTGCTTCTGGAAAGGTATGTGTACCAAGTACCAACTATTGCGATTGGATAACTTATTATCTGTGTATGCATTATATGAGTTCCATTGCTGGCATGGTTTTGGGCTTTTCTGTGAAGTTGGTAAAGTCCACATTAATTGTTGAAGGACACCCTTAGACTTAATTTATAATCATACTCTATCGCAGCTTACAGCTCTACATTTTTCCCATTTTACTAGTTATTGATTTAATTGGTATGTACTTATGATGACATGCATTTCTATTCCAATAATGGTGGGCTTGCAATCTCTTTGGTATTTGTTCTGCGCTATTTAATGTTGCCAAAATGTCTGTAAATTAACTTTGATGAAATATTTTGCATATCAGAGAATTTGGTGTAAGATGTCTTTATTGCTGAAATGATGGTGCTATTATGATTGTTAAGCAAATCTATACGGTATTATGAAAGCACTTCTAATGGCACATCTGCTAATGTTATTTTCATGTGACCAATCTACGTTCTTCCCTTGTATGTTAGATTGTTAGTGGTCAATGTTTAACAACTTTGATCGTACACATTCTACAAAAACTCTTATTTAAGGATGGAGGCCTTAACATTATAGAGGTTTGTGTATATAAATATGGTGCTGTGGTCGATTTTATTTCAGTTCAATCTATTCGAACTAAATATGCATGCTGATTGACTTGATTCCATGCAGCACTAAGTTAAATTTGATTTTGCATTGTTTGTCTCTGTAGGATGCGGAGTTATACAAGCTTGGGCACCCAAGCAGTTTCCATTACTTGAATCAAAGCAAGACATATGAATTGGAAGGGACAAATAATGAAGATGAGTACTGGAAGACAAAAAGGGCAATGGATATTGTCGGAATTAGCAGAAACGATCAGGTTTCTAACTGGATGTAAACATACTCAGATGTTACATGGAAAAAGAACACCCACATAAAATCATTGCATACAGCACTTTAGTGTGTAGTTTGCCTTTTTTCCCTCCCAGAAATGAATTGTATGTCACTATGTCGTACTTTGTTCAGGATGCTATATTTCGGACATTGGCAGCAATTCTCCATCTTGGCAATATTGAGTTTTCTCCTGGAAAGGAGTCTGATTCTTCGAAAATTAAGGATTCGACATCAAATTTTCACCTCCAAATGACAGCTAAACTGTTCATGTATGATAATTTTTTACATATATGATTGCGACCATTTTTTCATTATCCTCATTTGTTTGTAATCACGATTCCAGTAATTGCATTGAGTTTTAAGTTCTTCAAATGCTTAGTTTTAAATGCTCTGGGGCATTGAGGTTATGGATGTAGATGAATTGGCCTTTGATTTCTTGCTGACGAACAAAGGATACCCTTTCCACCCTATGTTAGTGAATTTCCAAATACGAGAATTAAAGACCCAAAGTAGATAATTAAAACTGTGATTTCTGAGGTCACTATACATGCTGCATGTTTATATGGATATTAATAATTAAATCTGTTTAAATGCGCATGTATTTAACTGTGATTTCTATGTAACTGTAAGTGCCGTATGTTCATTGGCGAAGGCTGAATTTATGATTAGCGAAGTTAACAATTTTAAATTGTCCACAGTTATTGTTGTAGCTCCAACAACGGTTCTAGAGAAGGTTGAAGGAACGACATAATTTAATGAACTTGTTGAAATGTGCATTAATGAATGATAGCGTATGCATGGATATATCTCTATCAGGCCAAATAATGTTCTGTTACGTGTAAAATATTATTGTACCAGAAATTATGTTATATTTTGGAAGTGCAAGAAAGTATCGCTCTGTAGCTCCCTTAATCAAATTTGTTGCTTGTATTTTTATTTTTGCTATCTGAAATAGGTGCAATTCGGATCTGTTGGTCTCTACTCTATGTAGCCGGTCTATACATACTCGTGAAGGAACAATTATAAAAGCATTAGACTGTGCTGCAGCAGCTGCTAATCGTGATGCTCTAGCAAAGACTGTATATGCAAGACTATTTGACTGGTATTTTCTCTTGCCTTGTTTTCTAAGTTTTGTATTCTTGTATAAGATAACATTTTTCAATATTTTCAGGCTTGTTGAGAATATTAACAAGTCAATTGGTCAAGATGTTGATTCCAAGGTACAAATAGGTGTCTTGGATATCTACGGCTTTGAAAGCTTCAAAAACAACAGGTCTTTAAAATCCTATCATTTACTTTAATTCATTTATAGTACTTTTCAATTTTTTTGGTAATTGAATGTGTTATGTGCAGCTAAAGGACCTTGTTACTGTTTATTTTTAGCATTTTTTTTGACAATTCATCATTGTGTTTGCATTTAAAATGATCTTTATTGTCTGTTCGCATCTGGTTCTTGATCCTTTTGTAGAATCATTCTTTTGGTTTAGAATGCAGTTATCGTCGCTCTCTTTAATATATTTTTTGGGGGGTAAGCTGATGTGTCAAATGTCAATAAGCTATTTTGTGTGTTTTGCATGTATTATTACTACCAATTGGGAACAATGTTGGTAAAACTTATGCAATAATTAGCTACCACATTGGCATATTGATTTTGCCCTGCTGTTTAGTTCTTTATGATCTTCCTTTATTTATCTCTGCAGCTTTGAGCAGTTTTGCATTAACTTTGCCAATGAAAAGCTTCAGCAACATTTTAACGAGGTATGTTCTGCTGTCTACTGTCAGATGTAGTACAATGTTTGCTCATTAATGGACAGCAACATATTGCGTTGCATGTTTCATTCACTTGCTTGCCTTAACTTTAAATGCTACAAATGTCTTTCCTCAGCATGTATTCAAGATGGAACAGGAGGAGTACAAAAGCGAGGAAATTAATTGGAGCTACATTGAATTCATTGATAATCAAGATGTGTTGGATTTGATCGAAAAGGTTGTTTCATTGCCTTTACTTATTGAGTTAGTAAGGATTGATCATTGATCAATCTATGCTTTGTAATTTGATTTAGTGATGTAAATAGCTGTGTTCTTTCTTCATTTGTTTAACTTTGTATTCATATCTCATTTGAAGTGGTTAGATTACCACCTCGCATTTCGTAGTTTGCACTTGCATTAAATGTCCCCATTGCAAGTTTCTAAATCAAGTTTTTAGCTGGTGGTGTGTTTGCCATTTGTGGCACCAATGCTGGGATTAGCTAGTGCTCTAGTGCCTTGAGCATCACTGCACTGATGGCATTAGCACTAGCTGTTGAGTGTTGACATGTTCGGTGATTGCCAATGCCAACCTGACCTCAGTGGTGTTGTCAGTTGTCACCATTGAATTCTGTTGAATTCGTTAATGGTGCCTCGTTTTTGGGCTTGTGCATGTTTTGCAGTTGCAGGAAACAATAATCTAAATACCTAACACCTGTTGTGTGCAGCAATGCTTTCCATACTCCAAGATTTGGCTGTATTTATTTTTGTCCTGGTCTTTCAATGTTGTAGGCTTGAACTGCGTAGGATGTAATGGCATGGAATAAATAGGGCTTGTCAAGTCTAGCTCATGTTTCCTAAGATACACAGCTATAGGCTTTGGCACCACTTTTTGTGTGCTCAACGTCCTGTACGATAGACAACATGCTCAGATAATTTAAGTGTGTGTGATATGCTGCTAT
>JAYGGG010000426.1:0-21664 GCA_036346245.1 Bonia amplexicaulis | reverse complement strand
GGTTAGATGATATGTTGATGAGTTAATGGTTCTACTATCTTTTCTAAGATCGACTTGCTAGTGGCAACCATCAAATAAGAATGAAACATGGTGATGAATGGAAAACTGCTTTTAAAACGAAATTTGGCTTGTATGAATGGTTAGTGATGCCTTTTGGATTGTCCAATGCTCCTAGTACATTCATGCGCTTAATGAACCATGTTTTGAGACACTTCATTGGGAAATTTGTGGTAGTTTACTTTAATGATATTCTGATATATAGCGCTTGGATGATCATGTTGAACACATCAAACAAGTGCTAGAAGTGCTTAGGAAAGAATGCTTGTATGCCAATCTTGAAAAGTGTACTTTTTGCACTAGTAAGGTTGTGTTTCTAGGCTATGTTGTTTCAGCTCATGGCATTGAAGTGGATGAATCTAAAATTGAAGCTATTAGAAATTGGCCGATTCCCGTGAATGTGAGTCAAATTCGTAGCTTCCATGGGCTTGCTAGTTTCTATCGGCGATTTGTGAAAGATTTTAGCACCATTGCTGCAACATTAAATGAATTAACTAAAAAGGGAGTGATTTTTGAGTGGAGAGAAAAACAAGACAAAGCTTTTGCTGAATTGAAGAAATGTTTGACTGAAGCACCATTGCTTGCTTTACCTGATTTCACAAAAACTTTTGAGATTGAATGTGATGCTAGTGGAATAGGTATTGGTGGTGTTTTAATGCAAGAAAGAAAACCTGTTGCATATTTTAGTGAGAAACTTCATGGTGCACAATTGAATTATCCTGTTTATGATAAAGAACTATATGCTCTTGTGCGTGTGTTGGAAACTTGGCAACATTATCTTTGGCCTAAGGAATTCATAATACATTCTGATCATGAATCTTTGAAATATTTAAAGGGCAAGCTTAAATTGAATCGTAGACATGCTAAGTGGGTAGAATTCATTGAGACCTTTCCATACATTATCAAATATAAGAAAGGCAAAGAGAATGTGGTAGCTGATGCTTTGTCTAGAAAACATGTGTTGACTCGCTTGGACGAAGGTACCAGTGGTTGGAAAGTTTGAAAGATTTATATGCTTCCGATCATGAATTTGCAGCTCCATATTCTAATTGCAAAGATGGAAAACGGTGGGATAAATTTCATATTCATGATGGTTTTCTTTCGCATGAATAAGCTATGTGTTCCGGATTCCTCCGTGCTTGTTATTGTTGCAGAATCTCATGCGGAGGATTGATGGGGCATTTCGGGAGGAGAAGACTTATATGATGTTAGTGATAACTTTTATTGGCCAAAGATGAGGCGAGACGTCAGAGATTTGTTCAAAGATGCATCACATGCCATAAGGCAAAATCAAAACTCAATCCACATGGTTTGTATACTCCACTTCCTGTTCCTAGTGCTCCTTGGGAAGATATTAGCATGGATTTTGTGTTAGGGCTGCCTAGGACCAAGAGGGAAGGATTCATTTGTTGTTGTGGATGGGTTCTCTAAAATGACACATTTTATTCCCGTCATAAGAGCGATGATGCGTCGCATGTAGCTGATTTGTTTTCAGAAGATTGTGAGATTGCTTGGAATGCCAAGAACCATTGTTTCAGATCGCGACGTCAAATTCATGAGCTACTTTTGGAAGACTTTGGGCCAAGCTTGGGACAAAGTTATTGTTTTCAACGACTTGTCACCCACAAACAGATGGGCAAACGGAGGTGGTGAACCGCACACTTTCAACGCTACTACGCACATGATAAAGAAGAACTTGAAAGAGTGGGAAGATTGTCACCGCATGTGGAGTTTGCATATAACAGGGTACATTCTACAACTCAATTGAGCCCATTCGAGGTGGTGTACGGCTTCAAACCAATCACGCCCCTTGATTTACTTTCTCTCCCACTACAAGAACGTGCAAATATGGAGGCTTCTAAACGTGCTGATTTTCTGAAAAAACTCCATGCCACAACTAAAGAGGTAATTGAAAAGAAGGTACATGCTTATGCTTCCAAAGCTAACAAATCTAGAAAGAAAATGCTATTTGAACCAGTGATTTAGTGTGGGTCCACCTTCAAAAGATCGCTTTCGCAGCGTAGATCCAAATTGGTGCCCCGTGGTGATGGACCTTTTAAAGTTCTTGCCAAGATCAATGACAATGCATACAAGATTGAGCTTCCCGGTGATGACTATGGGGTAAGTTCTACATTTAATGTTGCTGATCTATCACCTTTCTTTGGACAAGATTGTACAGAGTCGAGGTCGACTCCTTTTCAAGAAGGGGAGGATGATGAGGACATCACTAGTAAACCAAAAGCTAGTTGCAGGGGAGGGAATCGGTGGGGAGGAGGCACTGGCGCGAGGAAGGGAGAGCAGCCGCCGATCGGGACGGTGGGAGGGGAGACATGGCGTGGAGCAGGAGGAGGCGAGCGAGAGGAATCCAGGGAGGAGGTGCAAGGGGACTGGGAGGGGAGAGCGAGGGAGCCGATCGATGAAGGGATAAGCGAGCTGAGTGTCGGCACGAGAACGCGAGGAAAATGGGGATAGAATCTGGGAGTAGGAGGCCCACACGCCGCATGTTAGGTCTGGTGAGGGATTGGGTAGGACGGACTGCCATTAACTCCAATTTTTCAAGAGTAAAGATTACGTACAATAAAAAAAACAAACATATGTAAGGATGGTCATCGAAACCATGCTTCATTCTTCTAAAAGAGGGATACAATTTCATCTAAGCTATGAAAAGATGGCCATATGTGTAGATTATGAGCCTCGAGATCATACGAGATAGCTAAAAGAGGAAAGAAGAAAGAAAAGAAGAGGAAGGAGCGCTCACTACTGGAAAAAAGGAAAAAAAGAGAGAAAGAGAAGAAAAGAGGAAAGGAAGACAAAACTATGATATGTACAGTAGTTGAATTAAAACCCTTAAAAGAAGTAATGAATATCACCATGAACAAGAAACACAGTAATTTGCCATTTATGTTTTCATGCCTCAATTTGGCATTTATGTTTTCATGTGTTATATTTTACTGGCTGAGCCTAAACCCATGCCCGTGCATTCTTGTCATTTGTGTTTTTCCCGATGTGCATGAGAGCTAATAGATATAGTATTGACTATTGAGTTTCAAGAAGTGTGATGAAGTCATGATCTCTACTATGCCTCAAGATAGTTAAGAACATGCAGCAAAATGTGATGCAAGAAAGGAGGCAATAGCATGCATAGTATAAATGATGTGTTTTTATATTGGACTCGAAACTGTACAACGATCGCATAATAAAAGAATAACATATGTAAGCAGATGGATACCAGAAAATATGCATCTTTTTTCCTAAAAGAGAGATGCACGACTTCCTCTAAGCTATGAAAAAAAGATTCCGAGCACTATATGTTATTACTGTAAAAAATGTAACAAACATATGTAAGATGGACACAGAAAACATGCATCTTTCTTCCAAAAGAGAGATACAAAAAATTCACCTAAGCTAGGAAAAGTAAGATTCCCAGAGCACTATATGTTATTATCTGACAATAAAAGAACAAACATATGTAAGCAGATGGTCACCGAAACCATGCTTCATTCTTCTAAAAGAGGGATACAATTTCATCTAAGCTATGAAAAGATTGCCACATGTGTAGATTATCAGCCTCGAGATCATACAGATAGCTCAAGCAATTTTGTTAAGAGTCACTCGAGTATAAAGAGACTAAGAGAGCAATGTAATGGAATGTAGCTTGATGACATCGTGATAAGTGGTGGCATTTTTCAGATAGCTATAAAAGCCACAAAGATTTTCAGCTTATTAGGTGTTTAACATCAAATAGAAAACGTTGCAAATAAGTGTGAAGAGAAACTTTCATCTTGGCAAGTTTACTTACAGGACCAAGAAATTTATCAAACTCAATCTAAGGAAATGACGAGAAAAATATTATAATCAATACCTTCAGATGATCACACAGCCTAACGAAAACCATACCTTCACATGACACCGAACCTCGGTGGTTATTTGATTGGGAGGTTCGATGCGGATCACCATTACTTTCTACAGATTCCAAATGTAGATTAAGCAAACTCTTTATTGCTGAATCCAAATCATTTCCGACTCTTCCGAGCCTTTTCAATCAACTGAAAGCAAGAAT
Organism: Bonia amplexicaulis; assembly: GCA_036346245.1. NCBI lineage: Eukaryota > Viridiplantae > Streptophyta > Magnoliopsida > Poales > Poaceae > Bonia > Bonia amplexicaulis. Next base: position 17,547 of record JAYGGG010000426.1, on the reverse strand, counting down.
AACTTGTATTAGATACATTTTATCTGAGACGAAAATTTACCTTTTCCGAACTCAACACATGGTCAAATACACCGAGCTGCTCATAAAATATGGAACAAATTGTAAAATGAAACGATGTTTGTTTACCTTCCTCTTTCTTAGCCATGCCCGACAACCCATTCCTCTCTCTACTGCCGCTCTCTTCCACCGCTGGCCTATCCCTCCTCCCTGTGCCTAGCCACCTGTCATCCTCGTTAGTCGCCACCCATCCCCGCCTCGATCACCGCTACCTCCTCATCCTCATCTCCTCCTCGTACTAAGTCGCCCGCCATCCCCACCACCAGACACCCTCCCTCCCTCTCTGACCGCGCTCCTTCCTCAATCATCATGTCCCTCCCTTGTGCTCCGCCCACCGCCCTTGTCACCAACACTTCCCTCTCTCTCTTTCTCGACGGTGCTTTCCTCCCCATCGCTCGTATCCCTCCCGTGCATGGCTACTCCCGTCATCCCCGTTAATCGCCACCTCCTTTCTCTTTTCGACTTCTCGCCTCCTCGTGATCGCAAAGTAAGGAGAAGCCACAAATAGTGGTGTCTCTTGGCGAGCATGGAGGACACGACGATGTGGTGTTCACCGCTTCTCCCGCCAATGCACACCACCACCACCAAAAGTTCAACATCCTCACCGTTGGCGGATTCGGCTTGCCTCTTTGGTGTCTTACGGATCCGGACCTATACCCTAGTCTATGCCATCGGCCAACATCGCCCTCAACCACGCGGGCATCGTCCATGCGAAAGCGGATGAAGTTCTCGCTTGTGCCATCGACAAGTCCCAACCTCATCGCCAGACTAGCGGATTCGGTCCTCGTCGAGGTGCACGCATGCTAAATAGGGCAAACATGGCCCATAGGGTTTAACGTGCCGGTTGTCATGGTATGGCACGTGACCTCCTTGGGTCGTGCCTAGGTTCGAGGTTGAGCCCGTAGGGACACGACCCGCTTAGTTAGCCGAGCAACGCACCATGCCTAAACGAGTCGTGCTTAGCGAACCCGTGTCGATCGTCCATTTGGCTAGGTCTAGGTGGAGGAATCATATGGATAAACATGCAAAGTTTGGCTTTCCTGATTGGCAAAATTTGACATATACCACTCTAATATGTGGCAATTGAAATAATACCACCTAGTTTCTTGCAATTAGGAATATGCCACTTTATTTTCTTGTTCCTTTGAAATATGTCATTACCTTCTATTTTCTATATTTTCCAGCCTTTTCTCACCTTTTCTCATTTATTCTCTAGTGATGTTCCCAAAATACCTCTCCTTCTTTGGATTGAACCAAACAATGCCCACTTCGATGAGTTGTTCCATCGACCAACCAAACCACACACATACGAGGAGACATCCTCCATGGCCACCAAGGCATTGAGATAGAGCTCGAACCAAAACACACACATACTAGAGGAGATGCCTCGATGGCCATTGAGGCATTGAGACGAAGCTCGCTCACCCGCTTGTCGCCACCTCCTCCCCGAGCTTTATGATAGAAATGTGGGCAATATTTTAATTTCAAATATTGTACTTCAAATAGTAGTGATACAAAGCTCAGAACTAATAGCAGAGGCAAATTGTAATCGTGCTTCAAATATATACAAGAACAAAATTATATCGAGTCGATTGGTTACATGAATGACTTACAATGGGGTTAATAAAGAAAAGGAGCAACGAGAAATGTGATCGTAGAAGTAGTTGACAACGACAAAGAAGACGAGAAACACGCAGTTGCACTACCCAAAACCTTATTGCCGCCTGCTAGTTTTCTACGACAATGACTCGTAGATAGCCACCTCCCTTCCTCCTAGTGCATGCCGAGAAGAAAGGTTGGCGAACTTCATCATCTCAACAGATCTAACAGATTCACTAAAGAGGAAGAAGATGATGTGAGAAGAAATGAAGAAATTCAGTTACCCTAGCCTGGACTTCTCCAAGTCTTTTATAGATATGCATATTACTCTAGTAACTGATGCTATTAAGCTAAAATAATTCACGAAACTATTAATTCAAATGGTAATTAAGAAGTCTCCTAACTAGTTAGAGAAAAAGCAAAATAGGTGAACTCGGTTCATGGTGAGACGCATCATGACATAAGCATGGTCATGTGTTGCAAGTTACAAGTCACACGATTATGCAACTACGCATGCACGGCATGCATACGGGGTGCGTTAGCCAAAGCCCTTCTCATGTCACCTAATGCCATGTGTCATATATTTTAAGAGAAAGCAAGGACTCCACATTATATATTGCCCTCCTCCCATTTGTCTAAGCAATGTGGGACTAAATCATGCTATGCTTAGCAATTTATGAATGAATGGACTTTGTCTCATGGACCAATTCTAACAATCCCCACTAATTCGAAGCATGCAGCAAGAACTATGATAAGAATTGTTGTGTTAAATTGTTGTTAATATACTAGTTTTTCTGTAAGTACCGATGAGTTAAACTTTCACCTAGAATAATAAGATTCATCTTCTTTTAGCTGATGAATGGACTATGGGCATTATCTTCTTACATCTTCTTACGAGTTAAACTTCGCTTGAAATCTCAACTTATACTAGGATGTCAAAGAACCATGCCAAAACAGAGAATTATAAGGTCATGTTCCCTTATCTACTCATGAGTTTTCTAGATAATGCCCGACAGTTAGGCTCAAATAGGTTATTCTTTCTAGGTATCTTGTAGGCTAATACATTTTTCTCATTTGGACAACATAATACATTAAGGCTTTAAGCCAACCTTCCATGTAGTCAGAGTATTTTATTTATTAGGTACAATTGATATATACTCTCTTGTCACAAAATCAACTTATTTTTTAATTGCCTTAGTCATAGGATGTCCGATCAAAAAGGTATGGTTTACCATTACGATGTAACTCAAATGGCCCCATTCCAATGTCATAGATGCAAGGTTTGCCAGATTTTTCTCAGTGCAAATATAATTCACAGCAATCTCTCCAGACTTCCTCAATTCTCTGATAGATTTAAGCCTACACTTCATATGTCCGAGGACTTCATATTATCTGTAGCACTCATAACTTTAGCCAACCCCGCTTGATTATTGTAGTACATCAAGATTGTTCATATTGGTTTCTCAACCAATGACAAGTCCAACATAAGCTCTCCCAGCCATTCAACCTCAATAGCGTTGTATGAAGTGTTACAAGTTCGCCCATGATTGACCTCATCAATGTGACTTATTTGTAAGACCCTATGAAACTATAGTACCAGCTAAAGTAAACACATAGCCACTTATAGCTTTGATGTTATCGCATCGAGATGCAATTGGAATCATTGTATCCTTCTAATACGTAAGGGTATCGAGCATAATGAATTACAAAATATTTTGTTCTTCTCAAGTAACACAACACCCTTTCAAGTGCCTCCTAGCAATCATCTCTTGGGTTACATATAAATCGACTCAATTTGCTCATAACAATTGAAATGTCAAGTCTTGTAACACTAGCTAAATATATAAGTGACCTAATAATTTATGAATATCTCAATTGATCTTTTCCTATCCCCTGGTTCTTTCGTAGCTTAATGTGGTTTTCATGCAAAAATATGCAAATACTATGTGTTTAGCCAAAGCCTTTCTCATGCCATCGCATGCCATGTGTTAGTTGTTTTAAGAGAACCTTATATATTGCTCTCCTCCCACTTATCCAAGTAATGTGGTACTAAACAATGCCATGTTTGGAATTTAAGAATGGATAGGCTTTTTTCTCATGGGCCCAATTCTAACACTCCATGTTGTCGCCACACCGCCCCCATGTTCCATGAGAGGATGCACCGAGCCTCCTGCCGCCGCCATCTCCACCACCACCCCAAGCTCTACACCGAGTCTACTAGAATGCACCTTAATTCTTGCTCGAGCTTGCTTGGTTTGGTTCAAGAAGAAAACCAACCATCGAGCTCCTCGCCAATATGTGGTCGATGATCGGGCAATTTTGCCGACGTGGCGATAGGTGGCGCGACGTTCCGCCACGTGGCTCTGAAGGGCCTTGGTGCTTACGTGGCATCCACGTCAGTCACGTGGCGCCACGTGGGTAGGGTCTGCCGAGGTGGCATCACACGGGCTTCCTCGCGGCGAAGGGGAGGTGGCGCCGCCGAGCGCGTGGCGTTGGCGTGGCGTTGTCCGAGTGGGTGTGGCTTAACATCGGGCGCCACCCGGAGCCACGCTGGTGATCACGTCCCAGCGCCGACGTTACGCCACGGGAGAGGCGCGGATCGAGGGGCGCGACGAACGGCGACGACCGCGAATAGCGAAAGAGAAAGGGAGCGAGGGAGTTCGTCGGACGGCGATGCTCGGCGATGGTAGGGGCGGCCGCGTAGCAGGACGCGCGGCGATGGGCGGCTCCTGCGGCAGGTGTCCTGGGTTCGGCCCCAAGGAGTGGCGCCGAGGACGGCGACATGAGAAGATAAAGGTACCGCGCCATGGCTCAGATTCCTGGCGGCCGACGATGACAAGGAAGCGGCGCAGACGACGGCTCTAGCGGCGATGACGCTCAAGAGGGATCGACACTCGTGATGGACGAGGCTTCGACGGGCGGGTGAAGCCAAGAGGGAGATAGTGGGCTCGAGGATGTCGTGGGCTCCCTGGATTGCTTACCGGACTTCTGGAGGCCGGAGAGAGGAAAAGACGACGCGGGAGTGCTCAGGCACAACAGAGAGGGAATTGGTAGACGGGAAAGAAGGAGCGCACGGGATCCCTCGGGAGGGTTTTATAGGGTAGGGAAGGAGAAATGGACACGTTAGCTCACCGGGTTAGGATGGTATGGAAACGCGCGGCGTGAATGCGTTTAAAGTCGTGGAAACGTCGAAAGTGGGTGGGAGTGAAGGGCATTCAAGATGCGCATTGCATGGGACTTAAAGGAGGTGAAACGGATGCGTTGAAGAGCTCGTGCATGACCATGGCGGCGAGGAGGAAGAAGGGAGGAGGAAGATGAGCGATCAAGGGACCGGGCCGCTCGGCAGAGAGAGAGAGAGAGGGAACGGTGATGGGTGGATGAGCGACGTATGGCATGGGGAGAGAGCCGGACCATCGGATGGAGAGGAAAGGTTAAGTGAAGATAAAGGGCCGATATCGATCGCGCATAAGAATTTAATCCGCACCATTGATCCAAAATGAAAGGGTAGTTATGGTGGATGGTGAGATTAGATCGGAGAGAGATGGATTAAATCCAAGCGTGACACGTGTCAGCCCGGGATTAATCCGGATTTAAATTCGGATTAAATTTTCAGAAAATACCAAGAAATTTTATAAATACCTAGAAAATAGTAAATATTGTCTAAAAATTCCAGAAAATTTATAAACAATTCCTGGAGCTATTTTAGACTTAGGAAAATATTTTAAATTCAATTTTGGCCTTTAAGAATTTTATAAAATACCTTTTGGCTTTAAAATTTTATTTTAATTACTAAAATTCTCGAATATTCTATAAAATTCATGGGAGCCGGGAAAGCAAAATAAACTCTTTTGCTTTAATAAAATATTAAAAGTAGATTTTCTTACTCTAGGATTTGAAATAAAATCCACATAACTCCAAATAAATCTTTAAAATCCAAATAAAAGCCAAATGCTTTAAAATACGTAATTTGAAATAGTAGTTTTATAGAAATTCAAAATATCTTTTACTTAATAATAGTTTTATATTTTTAGTTAAATTTCTTTTGACAAAACCCTTTTAAAAGCTAAAACAAGCAAATCAAATCTCCAAAATTCAAGCAACCAAAGAGCATTAAATTAATTAATTTTATTTTTTTGAAAATTTTGAAATAAAGCTAGGTCATTATAGTACTAAACCTTACTACGTAGTTCAAGCTATACCGACCTTTCCGTGTTTTGTACTCATCACTTGCCTATGAGCTTACTCGTGAATACTTTGTCCAAAGAACCCTTGTTTCTAAGCACCCATCTCTTGCTTTGCTTAAACTCCTCCTTGCAACCGTAAACCTATCACCCATCTCTTTTCAAAACAAACAACTGGAGCGCCTTATGAAGTGAAAAGATGAGCTATGATGACTTGGCTTCCTTTCTTCTTTCCTTGTGCAAGTCAACTGCTCTGGCACACCTTCGCTCACCGTGACAACTTGCACTTGTAAGATCACTTGCTTGCCTTTATGGTTGAGTTCCATTACTTTTACTCTAGTCAACGGTCAATTTGCCTTGGGGCGAATGACCTAACGCTGCCTGCCTATTTTTGAGATCCGTAACCCTTTTGGGACAAGAAATCTCTTAACTCCTTTTTCCCAAAAATATTCGATCGTTCTTTATAAAGAGGACTCCTCCCGAGTGTATTCTTTGCAAATAATATAACTCTTCCCTAAGCTTTTTAGACCTTTCTCACTAGGTTGACGATCCACAAGGCCCTTATGTATGAGGAACCGGTGTGCCCCTTCGCAAATCCCTTGAGCAACATTCGTGTTATCTCTTCTTCAAGGGTGCATTCTTTTTCGCAAATTCCATTTGCTTTCTTGCTGCATCAGCATCTTGGTGTCCCACTACTTTTTTGTGCTTCTCATTTTTGTCATCATCCCCTTTTAGGGGAGTGGGAGCACTCGACGAGGACTCTACAAGATGAGATTATTCCTGCTTTTGGCCTGGACGATTCTATAAAATTAATACACAGTTGACACATGAATATTCTAGTTTGCTTTCTTCAAGCCAACCCTACTCAAGTAGAAAGCATCATATTCCGCTTAACCGACACAAAATTCCTTGAAGAGAAGGATGCTCTACAATCAATGCCTAAATAAAGGCATATGTCGAAAAAGTTCCACTACTAATAAATTCAGTAAAGGAAGGCCTGAAACGGGCTGAGCTACTGACCAAAATAGAAGAGGACGACTAGAGTAGAGGAGCCTAATTCCAATCCACACAATTGATGAGGGAGTCTAATTTTTTTCGTTCTTGATTGTTTCAACTGAACTTTCTTCATTTACGGGTTGCTTGGAAAGTGCGATAGTTATGGCACTTGGAGTAGTATACAGATTTAATTCTTCCTTCTTCTATAGGTCTTTCTAGGCGCCGAGGCGAAAAAAAGGTGTAGAGAGGGAGAAGGTACATAAAAAACAACAATTTAAAAGGTAGAAAAGAGGCATCCACCAGTCATTGAGAAGAACAAATCCCAAAATTAGCAGGTCGATATGCGAAGAGAAGTCTTTCGGTATTGAATCCACAAGGCCAGGTGAAGAAAAGTTCGATATGGGTGGATTACCTTTTTATGAAGGATAAGTCTCGACCGATCGAACGAATGCATAGCGTCAAGATAAGAAGCACGATAGTCGAAGATGTACCTTGTGGGGTGGGGTACGAGGAGACTAGACCAATGATGAAAAGCATAGATACGAGCATGGCCTCCCTGTCTCAAAAGCAGGCTGCCAAGGGTGTTCGCATGAATCATTTCTCACTCATAAATAAGTAGTTATCACTAATTTAGAAACATGCTCTGATTTCTCTTATCGAATTTCATTCAGATTTTCCAAGATTCGAGTTGCGGGTTGATCGGGTTGTCTGTACACCCTAATTAAGACTTTTGTATAGTTTGTGTCAACCTGAGTTTGGTTAAGTGCCCGCCCGCTTAGATAGATACATAAGTGTCAGTTTGAATGAAGTCAAGTGTCAACCGTGTCAACAACAAGACCCGACACGACTGACGGATAAGCCAACGTTAATACCAGGTCTAATTCTGTGATAAAAGAGCTCTGTTTCCAAACAGATTTGTCCATCTCAGAACGGAGATCACATTGGTGGGGATATATGCCGATACGCTCGCTTGTGTTTCAATGACGGTAACACAATGAGCTACTGTACTATCTCGTCCGATCGCTTAACGGTTCTTTCTAAGAGACGGAATGTAAATAGAAAACAACCTCGAAAGCCTCACGCCGGTGGTTGGCGAATAATAATGACATTTGTTAACATGCCACGCTATTTACTTAAATCATCATATATAATTAATGTGTCATTCGTTATTGAAAATATTCCCCATGGCACACCCGAATATGGGGCCGAAATTGCTAAGGAGTAGGATCCAGCGGTGGTTGCTAAAGAATGTAATATTCCAAAGCATTTGCTTGAAATAATTTGAACTAATTGTGCCATAGTCGGCGTTTTGTCCAATGCAACATAGACACAATACAATGTCTCACTCTCATTTGTGCCCTTGAGTTCATTTGCTTTTGGTTTAATATAGTATCAATAGCTATTATAGTTTTCCAGTTTGTCTGTCCCCAATTATAAGTTCTCATTGACCATGGGCTATCGGAACCAGGCTATTAACTGCTTTTATGCCTGTTTGCATGGGTTCATGCACAGATTTACATTCAATAATCCCTAGGGCTTTCACATCGAAATGTCTTCGTTTGTGATCGCTTAGAGCCCCGTTTCCATCAATAGGTACTCCCAAGGTGTCGACCACATGGCCTAACATGGCCTTTCCCACAGGAACATGCACAATAGATCTAGTGCACTTGACAATATCTCCTTCTTTAATAGTGGTATCACTACTAAAGACAACAATACCTACATTCTCATTCTCAAGATTCAAGGCTATTCCTTTACACCAAGCAAGCACGGGCCGATTCCTCTTTCCTAGAGCATCCTTCGAGCAAGGCGAAGTCACCCCCACCCTCGGCCGACCTTCTCTCTAGCTCATCTTCACCCAGCACTGCACCCTCCTTGCCCGTCCGCACGCCGCCACTCATCACCGCCTTCCCAAGCCTCTCCCACCCCCGAGGTAGTCTTCTAACCTCACCAAGATACTCCCCAGCCCGCAATCGAACCCTAATACTGCTTTGTCGCCACGCCGCTTTCCCCGCTCGCCGCCTCGTTGTTGCCGCCACCACCCCGACCAAATCGGTCGGTGAGACCTCGCCCATCTAAGACCCCACCGAAGTACTCCATCACCGCGCCTTCGCCCGCCATCAAGCAAATTCACCCGATCCCTTCCTCACCGAAGCACTCCGTCGTTGTCTTTCGCCGAACAACTCTCCACCTTCTCTAGTAAACTCCCTTTCCTATTGAAAGCAATCGCCGCGTAGACCATGGCAACCCATCGGTCTCGCCCACTGACCGCCTCCCGATCGCTCCCGAGTTCCTACCGCTAAACCACCACTCGGACCTCACGGCCACAGTCACTTTCGACCATGTTCGTCCTCGACCACGATCGCCACGGCCGCAGTTGCTTTTCGACCACGACCGCTCCCACCCATGGTCGCCACCGTAATCGCTCCGACCGCAGCCCACTTTTCGACCACGGACGTTTTGACCGCAGCTACTCACGACCATAGCTATTTTTGACCACGACCATGACCATGGTCGCTCACCACCCTTGTTTTTGACCACCTTATAGTTTTCGACCACTGGCCTCCCGCACTCTCGGTGTTACAACCGCCATGGTCGGTCATGACAACCTCATCGTAATACCCCAAGACCCACATTACTCGGGATGCTACTAAAACCACTCCACAACTAGCCAATTTACAAGATAAATTAAACCGACAACAATTACTAAACAAGATAGTATAAGCTAAGCATAAACAACTTAGGAATAACAAGATAGTGACAACAATTCACTATTTAAAACATCCTCCAATATTTTAATCTAAAACATAGTTCACAAGTTTAACATTATTAAGATAATGTAAATAAAGATATGCAAAGGTCTATAAAAATATGATTCACGGTATCAATGTGGTGCCGCCTACCCTTCCCATGCATGCTCAAAGTCCACTTGTAGGAGGGAAACAAGGGTGAGATAAAACTCAAGAAGCAAACTGCTTAATAGGTATTCAAACTACAAACAATTATACATCATCATTTATAATTCCATACAACCACAATTCATGTCCATAATTATTAAACCAGCAAAAACGTTCATGAATCATACCTCTTCAATTTCAGATTTGATTGGCATATGAATGCGCATTTTGTCGACAATTAAATGCAAATGAAACATTTAATCTTCCACAAATCACAATAGATTAATCATCAAATTTAATCTTCCATAATTAACAATGTTTATATCCTCAACCTCAAATCACCATTAATGATGGTAAAGCATTAACAAAAAATCTTGTTTGATTACTTTTAAACCTCAACCACTATCACCACCAAAGACAATAAAACATATGCATGTTTTACTTCAATACTTTACTATTATTCACATCCACAATTGCTATCAACAATTAATACAAGAGATAAGAATCTCATGCCACAACCACATCCCTTACCATACGTAAGGGACGAACCCCATTTCACGACCACATCCACATTCCTCATACCACAAGTAGCTCACATGAGCCAATTCCACATTACAACTATGAGTTGAATATTCCACAAGATAACATCACCACAATATATATTGCATATGTATGCAAATGATCTTTCCACAATGCAATGCATATGAATGCTTTAATGCTATGCTCCTCATCACTCTTACCCAGCGGGAGAAGAGGTGCATCAGAACAAAGAATATACGATGTCAGACTTGACGGTCAGCGGCTAGGTGCGGCGACATCCACGATGCAAATGACATGATATGATATGAATGATATGATAATCATAAATCACATTAATCCATCCTCAAGGAGCATTATCATGCTCACAACATATCCACATCCACCACATAATAATTTCATGATCCGCAATATCATATTAAGCAAGAATTCCACATATCTACTAGCAGAATATCAACATATCAATTGATCAATACTTGCTACCATCTCCACAATTAAAATATCATGCAATTATGGCATATTATATCAAATTACGATAATAATGTAAATTGCAAGTAGAAGGAATAATAAGTTAACGGTAGCAACCACCGCCACGCTTACTTGCCTCAACCGACGCGAAGCAAATCAAGAGCGCGGGACAAAACCACCTGTCCAAAAAGCATCTCTCAGACAAAGCCACAGCATACAAACATGGCTAAAATAATTAAATACGTCGCTAGAACCCCGAACCCGCATAAACTCCTTTCCGCTCCACAATTCAACAACTACCCACTGCAGCAGCGCTGCTTAACATTTTCATATCTTTAAAAATATTGATCAATTACAGTAAACGATACCTCTCTGGATTCATCACTTAAAATCCTACATTTTTTATGTAGAACACATAGTTTTATTTTGATCACAACTAGGTGTAATTTAATGCCCAAAACGAGAAAGATCTCTGCTCGGCGATCGACAACAACATTCAAATGCGTCCCAACAACAGTACAGGGGTCTAAAAAATCTAAATTTTATGCAACAGATAGATTTCTGAATTCCCTACAACTTTCTCAATTACGGACATGATCAAAAATCATTTACTTCCTCAAATGCACAGTTTAATATCACTGTCCAAATCGTCCTCGACTGAACAGGAATTCCTGACCCTGTAACTCCCAGATCCCACAGCTAACAATTCTGAAAAAATACAGGAGGTGTGTTTCAAGTCCTCTACAACTTTCCTTTTGGGATGGTCCAAAGGAAAATCGTTTACTAGGTCAAAACCGGCAAACAGACGTATACGAGAATCAATCTACGTAGACAAGATAATCTCTAATCGGCAATTAAACTATTAATCCCTTCAAAATCCGTGCCAAGAACCCTAATTATTCTGAAAACAAAGGGTTTGGGATGGAGAAAATTACCTAGATGAGGGATCACCCTCTCTTTCCTCCTCTCTCTCCTCCTTCTCTTCTTCTTCCTTTCTTCCCTTTCTTTTCTCCTTGGCTCCAATGGCAGCAATGCTAGGGGAGGAAGGAGGCGAAACCCGTGGAGAAAGAGGGGTGTCCAAGGGTGGGGGGGTAGGGGGGCCAAGGGGTGGAGAGGGGAAAAGGGCCGCTAGGTTAGGGGTGCAGCCACCTTGGGCCTTCGCCCCTGGCCGCCCACCCTAGGTAGCTCACTCAGAGGTTTTAATTTAATTTTTAATTTATTTTATTCATTTTATACTGTTCTACAATTTTTATTTTTCCCTTCCCATGATTTACCGAAAAACCGGCGACTCACGATTGTTTTAAATCTTACCGAATCGACGATCGGTATTACACATCGATTATGACCACTATCTGTTCCAACAATTCTCGAGGTTTCGACAACATCAAGCCTTCAACCAATCTCAACCAGAACCACTAGGTTTTAATCACCAAGATTCGATCACTTTAAAGTCTTGCAGCTTGTCTTCTTGGACCACTACCGTAATGTTCGACTTGCAATGGTTCGACCTCTCCAAACCTTTCGACCACATATACCTTTTGACCATATTGCATACTTAGACCACTTCAAACATTTCGACCACTCCCTTCGACCACTCACAAAACATCGACCAACAAGCACGCCTAAAATTTCGACCACATTCTCATCCGATCACAACTATTCGACCACCGAGCCGATCGATTTCTTCTATCGCTCAACCGATCGATTCCTTCACCACTCGCACCGTCCCATTCCTTCAACTACTTCAAACCATTCGATCTCTAACCTCTCCGGCCCTTCAATCATTTCACCATAGTTGTTTTTGACTACAATACTTCCAACCACTTGCTATTGCAACCACTCGCCTTCCGCCTAAGCTTGACGATGTCACTCTCAACCTCCGACCATCCCGCTTTCAACCATGACCACCCCTTCTCCAAACTTCCGACCAGCTAGTAAGTTTTTCAACCATTCGTTGGCTAAGACAACGCAGAGCCGTTCGACCACTCCTAGCCTTTGTCCGACCATTGCAATCACGATAGCGCAAATACTTCCAAAAGTATTTCTTCATCCTAACGTGTTTGAACCAAGACAAATTTCTAAATTCATCTAAAATCATAAACCAAGATATATATTTTGTTTTTGTGACTTTGTTTGTGTTTATTTATTTATTTATTTGGGTTTCTCATTTTGGTGTAGAACCCGATGTCGTCAAGAGTTTTTCGATCCAGGGTGAAGGTGCGATAACGGCAGAAGGCAAGTCTCCTTTGATCATCTTTACCTATGTTTTCAAAAATCATTTTATTATTTCAAATTTAATTGTATTGCTATGTTACATAAAATGTTAATTTATGTCTTAAGGTTGTTAAGCTTATCCAAATTTGTTATAATCTCATTTGAAGTTGACAACCATATACCTTTGTCACCTAGGCTTACCTTGTCTCAGTATTGAGATTATTACGATATCTGTTAATTTTAGTATGGTAGTAATTGCTTAGACAAGCTTATCGGTCACTACAACCTATGGGTGGGATAATGTTATCAAATCTCTAAACAATTGCTTTTATCATGTGTTGGCAATAGGTGTTGCCCTTGTTTATAAAATAAAATAAAATGACGAAAATTGGTTTTTGACTTGGATCTAGTTAGTGTAGATTTAGCACGAGAAATTGTGCTGTGAATATGCCACCCTAGTTAATTAAGGACCAACGCTTGTGATTGTCCAAACTGAGCACTACCGTGCAACCACAAGTCTATATGGGTACGAGCTAGCCGACTAACTCACAAAGATTTAGGTTAGATATCACCAGTGGTAAGTGGGTGCCATGGATTTACTGGACTCACAGTGAGGCACAGGGATTTACTATACTCATATGGCACAAGAGGTGGTTTCTGACTATGGTGGATTTAACCCTTCAGCGGTGAAACCTCGGGGTGATGTCTAGGTAGATTGTAGTGAGGCAAAGGCTTTGTGATAAATTATCGGGTCTCATGCCTAAGGAAGCATGTTGGTTATTAAGATGACGATCTCTTGTGGGTAAAGTTATACAACGGTTTTAAAATCAATCGATGATCAATAAAAGGATGGACTAATATTATTTGATCGGAATTGTGGATCTGTTGGATTAGACAATGATCATAAAACAATTGGTGGAAATCACATATTACAACGTTATTAGATTTTTGTCAAAAAATTTTATGGTTTGCCATCGATTTGAATTAGTATAGATAAATGAAGTTTATGGTATTACTTATGGGAATCGATAAGAAATCAATGAGGTGTATTGGTAGTATATGATTTTGGAAATCAAGCACCTTTGAAAAGTCGACACAATTATGTCTCGCCGGTCAACAACTACGGAAGTTAAGCCCTTTTGGTGGAATTTTGAATTATTGATATGATAAGGGCAAATGAAGTTAGCATAGAGATTGTTGCCAACTAAAGATGTACCTTCCCGATTTGTTGTTGACTTCCTTATATTCAGTTAAAGGAATGCCTAAGAGTACCAAAGAACAAGTCGAAACAGGAGTAAGTTCAACATCACACAAGAAGCAAGACATCCAATTCGAAAGTGCAATGGAGAAATCATTCGTAATCGAAGCAACTTGGGAGCATGAGGAAGATCTAAGAGCAGAGTTCTCTAGTCATTTCCCTAGTCCGTCCGAACCTCTGGGCAAGATTCTTTTTAAGGGGATAGGTTTCTAACATCCCAAAATTGTACTTTCTTTAAAAATTATTTTCAAATTAATTACATTAAAAGTGTTTGGATTTTATTTGGATTATTTGTGTAATATTGGAAGAAAATATCAAAATCCCAATTCAAACCGAAATCCAATAAAAGTATTTCCCATAGGGTCACCCATCCAACAATTGCCATACGCCAAACACGCTTAACGTTAGAGTTCCAACCAAACCAACCACCAATTGGCTTCTTCTTTGTTTTGAGTTTTTCCACCTTCCTTCCTTTTATTCTTTGGCCTAATCATTGTTCTACCTTGCGCCAGACTCAAGCTCAAATCCCTAACCGACAAAAAACTTTTCCCTCCACATCTTCATTTGGAAAGTGCTCAATATGTGCTAGCAATCAATTCATCAATATTTCCTTTCCTTTGTGCATCCTTGAATACCAAAACACTCTGACGGTGCCATAAATCCCGTCGGTTTCCTTTTCTTTGCCAAAGCTATAAATCGAGTACCGTGATCATGTGATCCTCTCATCTAGCCAAACCGCCTCCTCCGGAGAAGTCGCCGAGTCCACCGACGACACCACCGATTTTGAGAACGCCACCACTTTACCATCCAAGACCCCGCCAAGCACTCCGTCCGCCGTCTCGCCTCGTTGTTAAGCAAATTCACCGTGGAGCCCTTCCTCACCAAAGCACTCGCCACCGCCATCTTTCACCTTGCTGACTACTCTCTAGCCTTCTCCGTAAACTCCTTGCTCGTTGAAAGCAATCGCCTCGCTTGACCATGGCAACCCCATTGATCTCACCACTCCGACCACTCCCAATAGCTCCCGAGTTCCTACCGCTAAACCACCCAACCATTCAAACCTCACACCACAACTTTCGACGCAGCCACTTTTCGACCATGATCGCTTTCACCACAATCGCACATGACCATAGATATTTTCAATCATAGCTCACAACCGCAGACGCCACAACCATGGCTGCTTGCAACCACCCTTGTTTTTACCACCTTATAGTTTTTGACCACTCGGCCCCCGTCCACTCTCGGTTTGTATCGCCATGGTCACACGACAACCTCAAGAAGCTCGACCACTCTTGGCATTCCGATAGTTGTCGAGGTTTCAAAGCATTTGACCACTCTCAACCTCTCGACCACTAGGTTTCAATCACCAAGATTCCATCACTTTGAAGTCTTTGACCGTTCCGCTTTTGGACCAGCCTCGTAATGTTTTACTTGCAATGATTCCGACCTCTCCGAACCTTTCGACCACATATACTTTTTGATCACGTGCATATTTCGACCACTTCAAATTTTTACCACCTCCTCGACCACGATCGACCACTCACGACATATGACCACTAAACACGCCTAAATTCTCGACCACATTCACCATCCGATCACAACTGTTGACCACCCAAGCCGATCGATTTCTTCGATTGCTCGAGTCGATCGATTCCTTCAATCGCCGCACTGCTCCATTCCTTCAAATACCTCGAACCATTCGATCTCTTTGACCTCTCCGCACCCTTTGATCATTTAGCCTTAGTCGCTTTTGACTATAGTCGATTCCGATCACATCGCATGCACCACCGCCGCTTCACTCTAAGCTTTCAACCGATGTCACTCTAAGCCTCCGACCATCGTCGATTTCGACCATGACCACCTTCTTCTAAACTTCCGACCAGCTAGTAAGTTTTTCGACTACTTGGTGGTCGAGACCATGCGAGCCATTCGACCACCCTAGCCTTTGTCCGATCGTTGTAGTCTATGACAACGACAAATACTTCCGTGTCGATTTCTTCATGCTACCTGCTTGAACCAGTTCAAATTTCTAAATTCATGTAATATCATAAACCTCCTTCCAAGATATATATTTTATATTTTGTGACTTCGCTTGTGTTTATTTATTTATTTATTCATTTGGGTTTCGCTTTACATGTAGCACCCGACATCGCCAAGAGTCGCTATCTCCACACGAGGAAGACGACTTGACTATGGTGAAGACCGACCAAGAGGCCACGCCTATGTCGCTTTTCCTATGGGCGTGCTTAGTGGGCTTCTTCCGCTTGTTTTTCTTCCGCCTTATATTTAATTTTGGCTTATGTGCCATTGATGTAAACTTTGGCCATCAAGCTAATATTCGCTAAATAAATTTTGTCATTATGCATGATATTTGTCTTTGTTATCACTGTGTGCACTAGTGTAACACCTCAAATTTTGGGTATTCAAAACATGAAAATTATAAAACTTTCATGAATTTGTCGCATCAAATTCTTTCTCGAATATTTATTTGAAGTCCTTCGAGTTTTGAGGCATGCAAATTGACAATCAAGGATAATCTCAAAAGAAATAAGATCAAGTAAACAATAAAATGGAAGATGACATTGCAGATCATGAATCCAAATACTAAAATCTTGAATTTAAATTCAAGATTAATAAAATGAAATCAAAAAGAACATTAAAACATATCTCTAAAAGGTTGAGCTAGCAAATTCTTCCTTTTAATTTAATTAGCATGCTGAAACCCAAATTTGGACATTCAAAATTTATATATACAATTATAGCAAAATTAAATAAAATCAAAATAGAAGACAATATATTTTGTATCAAGATAATTGAGCCAAGACTTGATTTGAAAATCCAAAATTACATACAAAGCTTAAATGAAAATTTAAATTTTGAATAACATGCAAATCTCCAAATCATTTCTTTCTCTCTCTTTTCCTCTCACTTCCATGTGAGCCCAATCCTTTCTCTCTCCCTCTTTTCTTCACTCTCCACCCAGGGCCCGAGCCTGTGCCCTCCTCCCTTTTCCTTTCTTTCTTTCTCCCTTTTCTATCCTCTCGCGCCATGTCAGGCCTCGCCTCTTCTTCCCATGGCAGCCATGCACGCGCCCGCCTCGCCGCCGCAGCTTTTCTAACGCGCCCACGGTTTCTCCTGCGCCACGCTCCACACCTCCCGTGGCCATAAGTAGCTCCCTGCCACTCCCTTCCTCCCTCGATTTTCTCAGATGGGGTCCCGATCTTCCGATAGAATGATAACTTCGATTTTGGTGGAGGTGACTTTCGATCCGACTACATCCGCATTTAATCACTTGCGCCTTAGCAATCGCCGAACCAACCCGATGTAGACGAGGTGTCCG
>JAYGGG010000366.1:0-21477 GCA_036346245.1 Bonia amplexicaulis | reverse complement strand
TTGGTCTCAAGTAGTGTTTATGTGGAATCCTTAGACTTGAGATCATCATGGTTCCCAAGATGCGTAGTAGCTACTTTGGGACTACTAAACACTACTCCGAATCGGTAGTCATAAAAGTAGTCTTTGGGTTTGCATGAAACATGTAGTGGGATGTGAATGATCAAGATAGAATTTGCCCTCCTTATGGGAGAGATATCTCGGGCCCCTCGATGTAATGGATTATGAAAGTGCATGGCCATGCCAAGGTGATTGAGGAGTCAATCACGAGTTTATAATCCATCACGAATCGAGAGAGTGATTGAGCTATTAAGAGGATGACATGTGTCTCGCCTTGAGCTTAATCTATATCGTGAGGCAAAGGATTAGTACATGAGAACATTGGTGTTCAAATGATATGATCTTTACGTGTACTTTGGGGTTAATATGTCTTGCTAGAGGCCGCTATTAACAGTGGTGACCGAAAGGTGTTTCCGGTCGCACCAAGTATACGTGAACCTACTGTGGTCGCACACTTAACGGGTTGGAACACTAATTGAATGTGATTCGGATATGGGCTCAATTGGATAGAGATCCGGATAGACTCCTTGGGCCTCGGTCCACGAGGCCCAAGTGAGGAGGTCTATATATATGGAGGCGAGGGGCGAGGAACGCACCGATAATCCCGAGCTAATCCGTAGCCGCCACCTCCGCAGCCAAACCCTAGTCGTCATGAGTGCCGGTACACTCGCGATCGGCGCCCACCCTGACGGTGGATACCGGTGAGGCGCCGCTCGTTGCGACGCTTGATCGGCATCAACAACCTGCGATTGATCCGCTCGTGGTGTGGTTGATCGCGAGGAGACGATCGGTCGGGCGATCGACTACTTCCACTACTACTGACGCGTGGTTGGATCGGCTTCTCCAACTCTTCTTCCGCTGCGCCACGCGCCTAGTAGGTAACCATCCATGATCCTCCTACATGATGTTCTGTGTGCGCGTAGAAAATTTTGTTTTCGCTCTCGTAGCCCACTCGCGATCCATTACCGCCGCCGCCGCCGCCGCGCGCCGCGCGCCGCCGCCGCCGTGCGTCGTTATCCTTCCCGCACCGCACGGTGTCGCCTCGTCTCGTCGCTGCGCGCCGCCTTCGTCGCCGCTCGCCGCCGCTCCTCCCCGTGCGCCGCCGTTGCCGCCGCCGCTGTACCGCGTGGATCCGGAGGAAGGAGAGGAGGAGACCGCGGCGTGTTCATCGCCAGATTCGCCGTGTTCGCCGACGTGTTCGCCGTCGTGTCGTCAAGGGTAATCCCTGCTAGTCTCTAGATTGGTTTTTAATCGAGTCAGATTCGTCGGTTTTCTGGGCTGCTGGGACAGTAGTTGTTCCTCGGTGGTTTTGATCTAGTTTCGTCGGGATTCAGGTCTGGACCCCTTCCATAAAGTTGTAGAGAGTTTGATTATCTTTCCAGGGAGTACAAGAACACGTTATTTGGATCTGTGTAGCAAAAGTTATGAATTTTCTAGTGCGACTGTTCTGCAGATCAGGGTAGTTCTGGACAGATTTTAGTAGATCGGTTTGTGCGACGGGAATTGTGGCGAATCAGGAGTCCTTCAAATTGGGAAAGTTGTAGATAAGTTTCTTAGCTTTCCAGAGAGGTAAAGAAGTTCGGATTCCGAGTTTCTGGGTGGAAGTTACGGCGCTTTTAGTGTGCTGTCCCGAGACAGATACAGGCTGTGGAAAACCGGTTGGATCGGGTATAAAATGGCAGAATCAGAGAGTCTTCCCAACTAAGTTTATTTATATAATTTAATTATCTTTACACAGAGTTTAAGAACGCTTAATTTGGATTTACGTACTAGAAGTTATGGATTTTTGAAATCGGTTGTCTGTGGTTGAGCAGATTTGGCCGAGGGGAATTGGGGAGTTCGATTGAGATAAATTGTTGGGGAATTTGGGGTTGCTGTTATGTTGTATCTAGAAACCCATTACTGTTATTTTAGTAATTATTAATTAATTATTCAGGAGAAGAGCGGATTCCGGGGGTTTCGCCTTCTGCTCGTTCTTCGTTGTCTCGCGGTTGAGGCAAGTATAACCTTGCTATGTTTAAATCTGTGTGATTTGATGATTTGGATGATATGAGTGATGTTTGAGTTATGTTTGCTTTACTTGTGAATTTCAGTAAAGTTATGAGTTGTTAATGCTATGAATGTTCAGTTTACATTAAAGCATTTATTTGAGATGGAATTGATGCATAGTATGTTGAATGCCTGCTTATCTTGTTGATACATTCATATATGCATCACGCCGAGAATTGTTGAAGTCTTGGTCACATGGTGATCAGTTGCCGAGATCCCCACACTTGTAGGAGTGTGGGCATTGGTCCCTGCACCCGAGGGTGCAGTGCATGGGTGAGCATTGACGGATGCTCACCCCGCACACGGTAAAATGCGAAGAGAGAATAGACTTTGATCATAATGCATAGCATGAAATTCATATGTAATATGTTTAACTTGAGAGTTAATATTCATGCTTACATTTGTTTCGCTTATACTTGCCGAGTCGTTGACTCACCCTTGTTGTTGTTTGTTTATTTTAGGTACCAATGTGAGATCAAGATACATGGGGACTTGAATGGCTAGCTCGATTCACATGCACAATTCCTTCATTAATAAATAAAGATGTCTTTATTAGCTTGTTGGTGGTTAACTTAATTGGTTCTTTTATCATTCATCGCTTTAATTGTAATAATGATTAGAACTATTTGTTATCGCTCACTGCTTATTATGGAACTAGAACTGCTTTCGCTTATCCGATTTTTAAATAAGCATTGTTTAGTTAAACGTGTTTAATTATGTTGGATTAAATGTTAGAAGTTTTATTTTTAGCTAGAAGATGGTAGCATTTCAGGTCATTGTTTGGCTGGGGTGTTACATCCGGCTTCCATTGATCTTTTCAACCTCAAAGTGGTTGGGTCTTCTTGTTGTGCGGAGATAATCCTTTCTTCTATGCTTGGTTGCAATTCCATTGCTGCTAAGGTGCCTTCTTCCACTATTTCCAAATTCAAAGCCATCAATTCCTTGTATAGCTCAAAGTTGTTGCTTGTATCATGAGGGTATTACAATAGACCTTACTGTACAACCCATATCTAGTGGTAAAAGTCGTCTTGGGTATATCCTCAACCCTAATTTTCAGCTGGTGGTAACCCGATCTCAGATCTATTTTGGAGAAGATGGTGGCTCCACCAAGTTGGTCAAATAGATCATCGATCCTGGGAATGGGGTATTTATTCTTGATGGTTACTTCATTTAACGCCCGGTAATCCACACACATCCTAGCTGTGCCATCCTTCTTCTTTACAGGACGTTACAACCAATGCAGCATTTTGAACGGTTTCCCATGATTTTCTGACATTTTTCCAAGATAGTGCCAAATAATTTTAAAAAGAGGGGGTGGTACATTGTATCAGTGATGATACCAAAATACTAGCGGTGAAGGACTGTGGATGGAAAGGAAACAGCTATGGACTGCATGCATTCCGTGATTGCAGCAGAACCATAGGAGAAAGGGTCAATGAACCTCGCTCCCTGAAGGAGATTTCTGCTATTAATAACAACACATGTTGTATGGCTAGAATAGAAGAACTTGCTCTATATAAATTGGTCAAAATCCAACACCTCCCTTGGCGTAAAGATGTGGAGCATGACTAAATCCATCCATTTCAATTATGTGCCCGCACGTGCCGAGTCACGTAGATCATGGCTATTCTCCTCGCTGTGGTTATCCTCACGCCGCCTTCACCACATCCACGCAGCGGCTACCAACACAAAGCCACCATCAGTTGTGCATTCCAAGCAGCCATCCGCCGCCGCAGCGGAGTTCCTCCGTGCTCGCTGCAACACCGTGGGGGAGGTATTTTAGAACCACTGCTATAACTCTCTCCTCCCACATGCAGACTACTTCTACGGTAGTGATGGGATTAGGATGCATATTCTGATGATTCGACATGTTTGCTGATTTTATTATTCTTTCATATGTGGAGCGGTACTATTTGATGTGTTTCTTGTCTATGTTGACTGCATGACGTCGAGGCGGAGTCGTGGTGAGACATGAGGTGACCGGACTAGACACAGTGTGTCGAGGTCGAACGGTCGGATGTGTCAAGACGGCGGAGATTCGATGTGGTTGCAAGTCATGGACGACAAGGAGCGCTGAAGCTTCCGGAAGGTGCGAGGGGCGAAATGGTGATTTCGTGAGGCTGCACAAGTGGGAGCGGGCTCCGTTAGGGTTTAGCCGGCGTAGCGGGTTGGAGACCCGTTAACCAAGGGCTATAAATAGGTCTTGGGGGCTGCATACCTCTTTGAGGAACACAAAGGATTTTAAAGGTTTTAGAGTTTATTCATCCCTTTGTGTGTGTGTGTGTTCCTCCCAAGAAACATGTGAGGCTCTTGGTGTTCTTGAGGGTTGAGAGGGAGAGAATGGGTGTTAGAGTTTCATGGTTGTTTCTCTCCATGTCTATGTGAGATGGTTAGTGAGATTGTGTTTGCACGTGTTATCTATTGTATCTCTTATCAAGTATTGCTATTTGGTCCTTCTTCTTTAGGTTCTGTTATTTCCATATTTTAGTGTGTTCGGCTGACAGGGTTGGAGTCTTTTTGCTGATTATTTAGAGAAAGTTAACTGAGAAGAAGCTCTTCAGGTTGATCTTCCGTTGTTCTATTTCTTCCTCTCGATTACCATTTTCGGAAAGGGTTTGATGCTTTTCTGCAAGAACAAATCAGTGAAGCAATCCTTTGATTTTCAAGAGATCTTTTAGTTTTGAGCCTCTGTCTTCATCTCGTGTTCACCAAAATGTTTTTTTGTCGACTTGTTCACCCGAGACAAGAACTAAAAAATGAGCCAAGTATTGTCTATTTGCTGTTTTCGGCTGATCTGCAGTGTTCAGTCCAGTTGCAGATTTCAGTCCAGCCTTCTGGTTTCAGTTTCATCTTGACAATACCAGCAGCTTGTCCCATTTCAGGTTGTTTCTGTCGGCATTTTCTCTGCTAATCAATAGCAGTATGCTATCTGTCCATTCTCTACTTCCGGTTGCATTTCTCTAGAGCTAATTTCCTTCTTTGTCAGCCTCCAACCTATTCTTTTTTGTGGCCCTTTTTGCTTTTCTTTTTGCTTTCTTTTTCTGTTGGATTTCAGAAAAGAATCTCTGGTTAATTCTGCTTTTGTGTTGTTTGTTTCAACCGAAAAGTAATTATCGCTCCCATCTTCTTCTCGTTGCTTTCCCGTTTGCTTTCTTTCAATCTGTTTTTCTCAGATTGTCGTAGTCTCTTTGGCTGCAGTTTCTGCATATCTTCTTGTGTTCCTTTCAGTTCAAAAACTGCAGCCTGTTCAGTCTATTTGCCGCAGCTTTGTGCCTTTCGGTTTACTCCTTTTGCTGCTGCATGCTTTCGGATGCTTTTCTTTTTATTCTTTTGCTGATCTTTGACCATTTTGCATGTAGATCAAACGGCATTATTTTCAGCTGAAATTTTTATTGATTACTCTCTGATTTATGCTGAATTTGTTAGTATCGCATGCGTTCCAGTTTTTAGCAGAATTAATTTTTACGAATCCTCAGGGTTGATTTTCAAGAGAACAACATTCACCCCCCGCTTTGTCGCCATTTCAGTCCTACAAAGATTGCAACTACTTAATCTAGGAAAATCTAGTGCACAAGCCATATAATAGAACAAAGCTCTTAAACCAGCTGATACTAGAACAT
Source organism: Bonia amplexicaulis (assembly GCA_036346245.1). Taxonomy (NCBI): domain Eukaryota; kingdom Viridiplantae; phylum Streptophyta; class Magnoliopsida; order Poales; family Poaceae; genus Bonia; species Bonia amplexicaulis. The sequence goes on along the minus strand of JAYGGG010000366.1, from coordinate 15,751 downwards.
GACAATCTCACAAAACATGCTAGTATAAATCTCTTACTAGATTTTATATATTCAATTTTATTGATGCTCAACTGTAATTTAGCACAAATTGATTGTACTATAGTCATTACAGTAATAATTGATTATTATTGTATCACAACAACATTCATAATCCTAACTCCGCTTTACAATCATCAAACAATCATGAGCATAGATTCAATATTTCATCTTATGTTCAGCAATTAGAACTAAATATCTTCAAACTTCAATAATACCAGCTTTGTAAGACAAGATTCTACTAGTCAATACATCAACCTTCATCTACTTCTTTATACATGTTTCAACAATTTAGCATGATGAAAGATAGATGGAACTAGCAATTGTACATGCTCATAAAGTATCTAGTAAAGGACATATTAAAGATTAATATTACCAAGGCAATATTCCAACAACACCTCCTTACTTAATAATTCCAAACAGTCAGATTAATTACTAGAGACAAAAATAATTTGATTTATCCAACATGATAGAAATTTAAGCAATTATAATAATCATTCTAATTCATACCTTACAAATTAGTTTATATGATTACCACCTTCCACTTAAGCATAGCAAAACACCACAAAGAGTTTTAACACTCTATTTTAGAAAGAAGAGGAAAATAAACTTCAACACCGAAATAATCTAAAGGAAATACATAGATCCAAGACTTTCACATATTAATGAGTTATGCAACTCAAAACTTGCATTAATAAAAGAAAATACCAAGCGAACCAATAAGCCATGATTCACAACAAGACAAAACTCACACGAAGGGACCAACCTTTCAAGTCAACAATAAGCACGTGTAGCAAAAGTATCTCATTAGTCCTGAAAGAAACAATAATCGCTTAAGGAATGTAGAGATCAATTGCATACCCTCAACTGCAGGAACCACAAACTCAAAAGAAATTATTAATCGCAATAGGCCAAGAATTGGCCGAAATCAACTTACTGATAATAGCAATTTTTCTAAGAAACTCACCCGCAACATCCGCAATTAAGGTAACTACATTGCTATCCCCATACTTCAACCAATGAAATAATCTAGCAAAGTCAAGCAAAGACAAACAACATCTACATCTTAACATTGACTATTCTCACTCATAATAATACAGAGCAAATCATAATCATTCAAGATTATCTCATAATGTAAATCATCAATACAACATATCAAAAGCATAAATGCAAGGCTTGACCCATCCCATCCTATCGTGCACCAAAGGTGTCGATTTAATAATTTAATTACCACGGACCTAAAGCCCGCTCTGATACCAACTGTAGCACCCCAGGACCCACAATGCCCTGGGATGCTACTAAAACTGCCCAACAATTAGCCAATTTATAAAATAAATTAAACTAGCAACAATTACTAAACGATATAGTATAAGCGGAAGCGTAAACAACTAAGGGAAACAGAATAATAACAATTCAATAATCATAATCAACTATAACATAATATCCAAATGAACGATACACAAATTTAATATTACTAAGAAGAAACATTTGACAAAAGATAGCTAAACAAAGACTACATTGCTTTCGACTTTATTTCAGCATTAAAAAATTTAATCCAAGTGCATCAGTGCATGGTGCCACTCTACCCTTCCCAATGCATGCTCAAAGTTCACCAGAGGGAGGGGAAACAAGGGTGAGATAAAATCACAAAGAAGCAAACTGCTTAACAAAGCTATTCAAACTACAAACAATTATACATCATCATTTATAATTCCATACAACTACAACCACAATTCATGTCCATAATTATTAATCACCATAAACTTCCATGAATCATACCTCTTCAATTTCAGATTTAATTAGCATATGAATGCAGTCATGTTATCCACAATTAAATGCAAATGAAACATTTAATCTTCCACAACTACAATAGACTAATCATCAATATTTAATCTTCCACAAATAACAATGTTATAACCTCAACTTCAAATCACCATCAAAGACAATAAAACATATGTATGATCATCTCACTACTTTATTAATTCTCCTATCAACAAATACTATCAACAATTAATACAAGTGAAAAGAATCTGATGCCACAACCATAACTCTTACCATACACAAGGGACGAATCCCAAACCACCACCACATCCACAATCTTCATACCACAAATAGCTCACATGAGCCAATTCCATATTACAACAAGAAAGTTGTATATTCCACAAAATAACATCACCACAATATGTTGCATATGTATGCAAATGATCATTTCACAATGCAATGCATATGAATGCTTCATGCTATGCTCCACATCACTCTTGCTGTAGGAATTGTAGTTCATCGACACGGCAATATACGATGCTTCATGGCGAAGAGGTGCATCGACACGGTAATATACGATGTCAGACCAAGACGGTCGCGGCTAAGTGCGGCGACATCTACATATGCAAATGACATGATATGACATAAATGATATGATAATTCATTAATCACATTAATTCATCCACAAGGAGCATTATCATGCTCTCAACATATCCACATCCACCACATGTTATTTTTATGTCCGCATTATAACATTAAGCAAAATTCCACATATCTACTAGCATAATATCAACATATCAATGGATAAAATTTGCAATCATCTCCACAATTAAAATATCAGGCAATCAAGATAATAATGTAGATTGCAAGTAGAAGGAATAACAAGTTAAACGGTAGCAACCACCGCCACGCTCACTTGCCTCAATCCGACGGGCGGTACAACAGAGATCAAGAGCGCAAGTGACAAGACCACCTGTCCATAAGACAACTCTCAGCACACAACCACAGTATACAAGCACAACATAAATATATAAAACATCGCTAGAAACCCGAACCCAAGACAAACTCCTCTCCGCTCCAAATTAATAAATTTCTCTCAGCAGCGCTACTTCACAATTTCGTATATTTAAAATTATAGATCAAAAATAGCAAATGATACCTCTGGATTCATGACTTAAAACCTACAATTTTCATGCAGAACACCTATTTTATTTTAATCACAGCAAGGAGTAATTTAGTGCCCAAAACAGATGAAGAACTCTGTTCTGGCAGATTGGGCAGCAGTATTAAAACGCGTGCGAATAACAGAACAGAGGTCTAAAAATTATGAAATTTATACAGAAGCTAGATATCTAAATTATCTACAACTTTCTCAACTATGACCAGGACCATAAAATTCATTTACTATTTTTAAACTCCAAATTACCGTCGGACTCTACCAATCTGTCCGCCTGACGGACAGTGGTATTACCGACTCCGTATCTCCCCGATCCCTTGGTAGAAAAATTTGAAAAAAATACAGGAGATACATATGGAAGTACTCTACAACTTTCCTTTTGGGAAGACTCGAAGAAAAATCCGTTTTCTAGATCAAAACTGCGCGACAATCCGCGATGTGCGAATCAATCTAAAACAGTCATCGCTAATCTCTAATCGGGCAATTGATCTATTAACTATCATCAAATTCCGTGCCAAGAACCCAAATTATTGCATAAAATAGAGGATTTGGGATGGGGGAAAATTACCACGATGAAGAATTTCCCACTTTTTTCCTCCTCTTCTTCTTCTTCTTCTCCTTCTTCTCCTTCCTTCCTTCTTCTCCTTCTCCTTCTTCTCCTTCTCCTCCAATGGATGGCAGCTTGAGGGCGGGTGATGGAGGGGCGGGGTGGCTGCGCCCAAGGTGGAGAAAAAGGGAGAGGGCCAAGGAGGGGTTTATAAAGGGTGCTAGGGTTTGGGAGGGGTACGGACACCCATTTGGGCCGGTTGGCCCAAACGGCCGCCCACCCTCCGGACAGCCTAAAATATCTAAATTAATTATTTTAATTAATTAATTTATTTATTTACTTATTTTATTCCTTTTACACTATTCCACAATTTATACTTTTCCTTCCCGCGATTTATCGAAAACCCATGACTCACGATTATTTTAAAACTTACAATCAAACGACGATCGTGATATTACAGTGTCTTGTGGGTAAAGCTATACAACCTCTACAGAGTGTATAATCTATCCCGATAGCCGTGGCCATACTCATGGGCTAGCCGAGTAAAGTTTTTCATGGATTAAACTTTGTTTTTAAAATGATTTATGAAAACCTTATTGATAAATGGAATCCATGAGAGATTAAAAGTGTATGGATGAATGGAATCATATGAGATCTTTTAGGAAAGATGGTCCGTGGGACACCCGAGATAGATTGGTGTGGGGATGGACCTGCACTAACGGTATCTATTATTATTACAATGTTATTTTTACCAATCAGATTAAATTCAAGAAATTCAATCTATTTACCGTATTTTTAAATGTTGTTTTATGCTCAAATAACACTATATGCTTTCACTTGTCGGCCTTGCATTATTGTGTATTTTCTTGTGTAACTTGTGGAGTACATTTTATGTGCTCACCTTGCTTAATTTTGTTGCTAGAGAACAACTCGACTCCGTGAGGATCGGGATGAGTAGGTTGCGCTCACCGTCGCTTGCTCGTGGAAGCCTTGTTGGGTTTCTTCCGCTTTGGCTTTTCCTTCACCGGTTATATTTAAATTTTGGCTTATGTGCCGTGGATATAAACTTTGGCCATCGTGCCTATAATCGCTAAATAAAGTTTGTCATTGTACTTGATATGTATCCTCGTTGTCACTGTGTGCACTAGCTAATCCTCGGATTAGTGTGATTAACACAGAGTTTTGGAGTCATTACTCGGGATCCGACAGAGCCATACCTAGATAAGCACCTCTCGTAAGGTACTCGGACGCCGACCAAGGGTGTGCTAAAATAGTGTACTCCAATGCATGGGTGAAGTGAGCACGCTGCATTATCACCGATAGGTTGTGCAAAATGTGCCCTTATCGAATGCACTAGTCTCGATATTGCGATAGCCAATGGGTAGGCACCGCAAATTTTAAGCTTAAGGGGTTAGTGATCATTTTTACCAAGTAAAATGAGAGGCTAGGATGAGAAATGACGCCAGGAAAATAAAAGGGTGTAGCAATATGTTGCAATAATGTTTCCACAATATTTTACTAGTTTGTAAGGATCTGCTTTAGTGAATAAAATGTTGTCAAAACCTTTATTTTTAGAAGGACACTTTTCTTTCTAGCAAAAGCTCAAAAGTATTCCAACATTAATTTATTTCTAGCACAAAGAGCTTATACTTGCATTTGTGGGTTGTTACATTAATTAGTGTAGTTTCATGTAATGATTTTGAGTGTAAATTTCCCTGCGTCACTTTCTGGAATATTTTTTTTCAGATTCCAATTTTAATTCTATTCGGGCTTCATCAATTGTATATTTTTTCGCATGGTAGTGTTCGTAAATTTTCTTCCAGAGAAACATCAGTCCAAAGCCAGGAAACTAAATTTCAGCAAAATACAATAAAAAAGTTTTAAATTTTACACATTTTCCAACATACTAAGTTTTAGGACGTTACAACCAATGCAGCATTTTGAACAGCTTCCATGATTTTCGACATTTTCCGTGATAGTGCCAAATAATTTTAAAAAGACGGGGTGGTACATTGTATCTATGATGATACCAAAATACTAGCAGTGAAGGACTGTGGATGGAAAGGAAACAGCTATGGACTGCATGCATTCCGTGATTACAGCACAACCATAGGAGAAAGGGTCAATGAACCTCGCTCCCCGAAGGAGGTTTCTGCTAATAATAACAACACATGTTGTATGGCTAGAATAGAAGAACTTGCTCTATATAAATTGGTCAAAATCCAACACCTCCATTGGCGTAAAGATGTGGAGCATGACTAAATCCATCCATTTCAATTAGGTGCCCGCACAGCCGAGTCACGAGATCATGGATGTTCTACTCATTGTGTTTATCCTCGCCGCCTTCACCACATCCACGTGTGCAGCTACCAACACAAAGCCACCATCAGCCAGTATTCCAGCAACCATCCGCCGCAGCAGGAGTTCCTCCGTGCTCACGCAACACCGTGGGGGGTATATTCAACCACCGCTATAACTCTCTCCTCCCACATGCGCACTCTTCTACGGTAGTGATGTCAAGCTTGCCCACACCGCCACCGCCATCTCGGTTGGCCGGCCCACGCCTCAGAAGAGAGATGCGCCACGCCAACAAAGACGGGCAAAGACCCGATGATTGGTCGGCGAAACGGGTGCCTTCGTTGTTCAAGAAGCCACCGATGGCGATAGAGAGGCGTTATTAGCCTCCGCCGCCTTGAGGCTACGAGAAACGGCGAGAAGCTGAGCGGGCGGGACCTAGAGGATGTAAAGAATTGGATCGATAAGGTGCAAATGAAGTTCGGAGTGCTATATGGATCTCGATGCGATTGAGGCGAGCTACCGTGACGCTCAAAGTGCAAGATGACATGTATGTCGCAATCCCTCTCTTCAAAGCCATACTAAAGTGAACAAACACTGCCACTTCGGCCGACTGGTTTTCGTATTCTTGTTGCCCAGAATGCATTTTTTCCAACTTGTGTCAGGGAAATTAAGCCATGTTTGTTTTATTTTGGCATTTATGATTCATGTAATTTGTAAGCAACTATGCTTAATGTCGCTTACATATTATGATCTTATTATTTTATCTCACCCTAAATATATATGGATGCGTAGAACAAGCGATGAGATCACACCTTGGCAGCAGAGTGTGTCTGTTTGTTACCAAAATTCACATATATTTGCATATATTGAAATCAAAATGCGTAACATATCCACCGAAATCTTGCTTAACAGTGCCTAACAAATTTACGTAAGTCAGGAAGCGGATTAGGAAGAATTCATAGCATATGAAAATGTCCAATTTTGAAATAGGCGATAGCCTTTTCGAAGACTGCTTTGTGGTACACGATTTGCACATAATTTGGATCTTTGGATCGTTATTCTTCCACATGTAATTACCTTAAAATAAAATAGATGTTTCTACATATACTAGTAGAATGCCCGTACGTTGCTACGGATTTTAAAATTTTATCATAATACATGTTCTAAAACTAACGAATGATAAAATTTATTGGAACATGCATACAAATATGTTCTAATTTTTTTAAAAAAATCCGTAGCAACACACGAACATTCAACTTCAGTTTCATAAACAATAATACCTCATGATATACAAATACTTCAGTTTCACAAACAAAAATACCTCATGATATGCCCGGCGAAAGTACGTACATACCAATAATATACCCAAACAATATATAGTTGCACATACTAATTTTTATTCAAGATGCTCACCTCTTTGAAACTTCTTCACCTCTTTGAGGACCAAGGCGAGTTCACCAAGACCGCAGTTCGATCACCGTCGTGTCCCCGAGCCCCGAGGTTAAATTTAGCATGACATAAATGGAGAAAAAGACATGGCCTTTGCATTTGCAAGCACGTAAGTACAACTATACAATCACATATCAATCAATCTAGGAATGTTCATCGCCATTAAGTTAGAGGAATGTGAAAATTACACCATTCAGATATAAAAGACACCAAATAACAAAAGTAAAGATATAAAAGACACCAAATAACAAAAGTAAGACGAAGAAAAATAAGCATACACACAAAATCCCATCGATGTTGCCAACACTCTTCCAAATTTTGTAGCATCTTGTGTATCCGCTGCTCAACAAATGCAACATGTGTCCGCACACCTATGGTGGACACCTAAGTACCCAAAAGCAAGGGAGAGTTATAGACATTTGCAAGGTCCTTTAGAAAATTAAATAGCAATCGAAAACTCCATTCCCAAATAAAAGCAAAGGTAAAATATTAACCAATCACTTTCGACATCGCAATTAAACAAACATCCTAGAATTTTTCTCGATAATTGATAAAGTTCCACACAAGGTCGCCGCTAGGAGCAAAAGACATTAAATGTAATCATCATTACAAATGTTCATTTGAACTATGCATCCGATCGTCATCCAACCACACCATCTCGTTGAGTGCAATTATGAAGATAGTGAATGCAAATGCATAGCAAACAACAAAGGAGCAGATAGACTAATAGTGCAATAAGCCTTGTACATCAAAACTAAAACCTACGTTAAAAAATATATGATAATGCAAAAGGCCTCATAGAGAAGATTAGGCCTAATCCACATGAAAATTTCAGACATATGCTTGTCATGTTTCTCTCAGAATCATCACCAAGTAACATGTCACATAAAGATGATGAACATGAAATTAGTACCGTATAATCCTAACTCAATGCAAACTTCCTCGCTATCTCGTGGAAAAAAGACAAACAAGAATCAATCCTTAGAAGAATGATCCTTGATAATCAAACCAAGATAATCCTTGACAATCAAACGGACCAGTACAAAATTACCGCAACATGGCTGTTTTTAATTTCCCAACAAGCAAACTGACCGGTAGCATGCAAAGAAGAACTAAAAAAACTTGAAGATCCCACATGATCTGCAAATCATTAAAGTACCTCGATAATAACCCTACCACTGCACCAATTTCAATGTTTCACAGCCTCTGATCAACTGTACTCTATGACCATACATCATCGATCGAGCGAGAAAAGAATTTTCCGCAATGATAATTTGATATATTATGAGGTTCTCGTGATTGTTTTCAAGCATATAACTAACTTGAAGTTCTATCTACCCGGCTAAGATGTTCTCCACCAAAGTTCGCTAGATTTATTTGCAACAAAAGCAATAAATTATATCGAGACTAAGATAGCGCTTTGGTCAATAATACAAGTACTCTTCCTTGGGATAATAAGAGTATAATACAACTAAATCAAGTATATATATATTCACAAAGTTCATTAGTTTGCTGGTTTAACATGATAAACATTGCATCTAGCCAGCTAGGTATCTACCTCATGTGTACTTTTAATGATGCAAAGCTTACAACCAACATCCACAAATAGACTCCTTAAACAAACTCACACTTACACGAAATTATGATGTTAATGACTCCTATCTCCGAGAAAAATTATATCTTATTATTAATTGTCATACATGTAGCACATTATACCTAGAGAATGTAACAATGATACAAATTACACACTAACAATCTCTAGGACATCACAGACTCATTATGTAACACCCAGACCCACGATGCCCTGGGATGCTACTAATGCTACTCTACAACTAGCCAATTTACAAAATAAAATAAACTGGCAACAATACTAAGCAAGATAGTATAAGCGGAAGCATAAACAACTAAGGAAAAAAACAGAATAATAACAATTCAATAATCATAATCAACTATAACAAATTATCTATAGGGACAGTACACAAATTTAATATTACTAAGAAGGAACATTTGTCAATAGGTTAGCTAAACAAAGACTAGATTTCTTTCAACTTTATTTCAGCATTAAGATTATAATACAAGTGCATCTGCAGGTGCCGCCTACCCTTCCCAATGCATGCTCAAAGTCCACCGTAGGGAGGGGAAGCAAGAGTGAGATAAAATCTCAGCAAGCAAACTTGCAATCGTGGCATAATGTATCAAATTAAGATAATAATGTAAATTGCAAGTAGAAGGAATAACAAGTTAAACAGTAGCAACCACCGCTACATTCACTTGCCTCAATCCGATGAAGCGAAGATCAACAAAATCAAGAGCGCCAGGACAAGACCACCTGTCCATAAGACAACTCTCAGCACACATCCACAACATACAAGCATGACATAAATATATAAAACATCGCTAGAAACCCGAGCACGCACAATCTCTTCTCCGCTCAACAATCCAACAATTACCTTCTGCAGCAGCGCTGCTTCACTTTTTCGTATCTTTAAAAATATAGATCTAAAAATATAAAATAATACCTCTCTGGATTCATGACTTAAAACCTACAATTTTCATGTAGAACACATATTTTTATTTTAATCACAGCTAGAGTAATTTAATGCCCAAAACAGAGGAAGAACTCTGTTCTGGCAGATTGGGCAGCCACGTTCAAACGCGTGCCCACGGCAGCACAGAGGCCTGAAAATTCCCAAATTTATACGGAAGCTAGATAACTAAATTTTCTACAACTTTCCCAACTACGTCCAATGCCAGAAAATTTGTTTACTATTTTTAAACCCCGGATTACAGTCGGACTGTACCAATCCATCCGCCTGCCGGACAGCGATATTGCCGACTTTGTATCTCCCAGATCCCGATGTATAAAAATTTGACCCAAATACTGGAGATACATATGGAAGTAATCTACAACTTTCCTTTTGGGAGACCTGCAGAAAAATTCGTTTACTAATTTTAAATTCCGGTTTACCGTCGGGCTGTACCGATCTGTCTGCCTGCCGGACAGCGGTATTGTCGACCCGTATCTCCCAGATCCCCAGTAGAAAATGTGAAAAAATACAGGATATATATCTGAAGGCCTCTACAATTTTCCTTTTGGGGAGACCCGCAGGAAAATTTGTTTGCTTGATCAAAACTGCGAGATAAGCCGCGCTGCGCGAATAGATCTAAAACCAATCCGCGACAAAACTCTAATCTGGCAATTGATCTAATATCTACCAACAAATTCCGTGCCAAGAACCTTAATTAATCCTTAAAACAGAGGATTTGGGATGAGGAAAATTACCTAGGTGAAGATTTTCCCAAAATTTTCCTCCTCTTCTTCTTCTTCTTCTTCTCCTCTTCTTCTCCTTCCTTCTTCTCCTTCTCCTCCAATGGTGGCGGCTCTAGGGCAGCAAAAGGGAGGGGGGCGCACAATGGATCGAACAGAAAACAAAATTTTTCTACCGCACACAAGAACATCATGCTTAAGGAGGATCATGGATCGTTACCACTAGACGCCAGTCAGCGCAATGAAGAAGAGTTGGAGAAGCCGATCCAACCACGCCGTCGAAGTAGTAGTGGAAGTAGTCGATCGTCCCGAACCGATCGCTCTCCACGCGATCAACCACACCACGAGCAGATCCAATCAGAGGTTGTTGATGCCGATCAACGCCGCAACGAGCAGCGCCCACCGGTATCCACACGTCCGGTGGAACGCCGATCGCGAGTGTACCAAAGACTCGCGAGCGGCTAGGGTTTGGCTCGAGGTGGCGGCTACGGATTAGCTCGGGATTATCGTGTGCCCTCACCGCCTCCCTATATATAGACTCTCACTTGGGCCTCGTGGACCGAGGCCCAATAGGAGTCTATCCGGATCTCTATCCGATTGAGCCCATATCCGAATCACATTCAATTAGTGTTCCAACCCGCTAAGTGTGCGACCAGAGGTTCACGATACTTGGTCGCGACCGTAAACACCTTTCCGGTCACCCCGTTAATAGCGGCCTCTAGCAAGACATATTAACCCCAAAGTATACGTGAAGATCATATCTACGAACTTGTAATGTTCTCATGTACTAATCCCTTTGCCTCACGATATAGATTAAGCTCAAGGCGAGACCCGTGTTATCCTCTTAATAGCTCAATCACTCTCTCGATTCCGTGATGGATTATAAACCGTGATTGACTCCTCAATCACCTTGGCATGGCCATGCACTTTCATAATCCATTACATCGAGGGGCCCAGAGATATCTCTCCCATAAGGAGGGCAAATTCTATCTTGATCATTCACATCCCACTACATGTTTCATGGCAAACCCAAAGACTACTTTTATGACTACCCGCCACGGAGTAGTGTTTAGTAGTCCCAAAGTAAGCTACTACGCATGCCGGGAACCATGATGATCTCAAGTCTAAGGATTCCACATAAACACTACTTGAGACCAACCGATGACACTTGGAATCTCTCGCAGTGTCTCATGGCGGGTCTATCCAACATATGTTCACTAACACATGTCCATATTATTGATTTGGTATCTCCATACCATGATCCATGAGACATGATCATCAATCAATACATATGTCGATCTTTGAATCATATTTGTTCCTCATATGAAATATAATCGGGATCATTTAGAAATAGCAACATTTTGGCATTAAGAGTCTCATGAATAAGTCACATACTCATTGATCAATAATGATAATGTCTATTTCAAGGAACAAAGCAATGTATCATAAACATAGTATGTGATATATTCAACATCTCCATGTTGCCTCTAGGGCATATCACCACAGCCTCCCACTTGCACTAGAGTCAACCATGTAGGTATCTAATACCCATTGCCCTAGTGTGAGCCTCATGCTTTGGTCGGGAAGCGGCTTTGTCAACGGATCTGCAATGTTCAAACTGTGTGTACTTTGCATATCTTAATATCGCCTCTCCACAATCTCGCGGATGAGATGAAATCGTCAGAGAATGTGCTTGGACTTCAGTGCGATCTGGGCTCCTTGGTTTATGAATGGCTCCACTGTTGTCACAGTAGAGGTCCATTGGGCTGGAGGCACTAGCCATCACACCAAGCTCAGAAACAAATTTCTTGATCCAAACAGCCTCTTTAGCAGCTTCAGAAGCCGCTATGTACTATGTACTCGTTGTAGAATCAAGAACTGCCTCCTCGCTTGAACTCTTCCACCACCGCACCGCCATTCGTGCAGTAACACAAATCCCGATTATGATCTAAAATCATCTTTGTCGCTTTGGAAGCTAGCATCGGTGTAACCATTTACAACGAGCTCTTCCTCACCCCCATAGACGAGGAACACATCTTTAGTTCTTCTCAAGTACTTCAAGATGTTCTTTACGGTAATCCAGTTGACTTTCACCGATCTCGATAGGTATCTACTCGTAGCACTTAAAGCATACGAGACATCTGGACGTGTACAAAGCATGGCATACATAATGGATCCAATAGCTGAAGCATATGGAATCGCATTCATTTTATCCCGCCATCGTGTTCTAGGACACCGATTCTTGCTAAGATTTATACCATGTGACATAGGTAGGAAGCCTTTCTTGAATCTCGCATGTTGAACCTTTTCAACACCTTGTCAATGTACGTATCTTGGCTTAATCCAATCAGCCTTTTTGATCTATCTCTATAGATCTTGATGCCAGAATATATGCCGCCTCTCCTAAGTCTTTCATAGAGAAACTACTTTTCAATGAAGACTTAATAGATTCGAGCATAGGAATGTCATTTCCGATCAATAATATGTCATCCACATATAAGACCGTAAACACGAAAAGCGCCCCACTAGCCTTTTGTAAACACAAAGCTCTTCTTCGTTCTTGATGAAACCAAACCCTTTGATTACTTCATCAAACGAATGTTCCAACTCCGAGATGCTCGCTTAATCCATAAATGGATCTTTGTAGTTGCATATCTTTCTAGTCGATTATGGATCGACAAAACCTCGTGGGTCGTGTCATGTACACATCCTCACTCGATTTCCATTAAGGAAAGTCTGTTTTGACATCCATTTGCCATATTTCATAGTCGAAATAAGCAAGAATCGCTAGAATGATCCGAATAGACTTTAGCATTGCGACGGCTAAAAAGTTTCATCATAATCAACACCTTGAATTTGTTTGAAACCTTTGGCCACCAATCGCGCTTTATAGATGTGAACATTTCCATCTATGTCTATCTTTTCTTGAAAACCCATTTGCACTCAATGGTTTTAACACCATCGTGTGGATCAACCAAGTTCCAAACTTGATTACGTGCATGGATTCAATTTGATCTCATGGCTTCAAGCCATTTCTCGTAGTCTGGTCCCACCATCACTTTTTCATAGGTCTTAGGTTCATCGTTGTTCAACAACAATATATCCCGTTGTTGAGTAGTCAAGAACATGTACCTCTCGTGTACACGACGTGACCTCTCTCGACCTACGTGGTGCCGGTGTGTCCACAACAGTTCTTCAACGCTTGTTCATCCTGTTGTGGTTCTCAGAGAGCTGAAACGTTTTGTGTGTTTCTCGAATTTCTTCAAGTTGCACCATGCTCCCACTATCCCTTCTTGAGAGAAACTCTTTCTAAGAAGACACCATGCCTAAGCGACAAACACTTTGCCTTCTTCTTGATTATAGAAGTAATATCCTTTTGTTTCCTTAGGATACCCGATAAAGAAGCATTTATCGATTTAGGACCGAGCTTATCGATTGTAAACGCTTACATAAGTCTCACATCCCAAATCTTAAGAAAAGACAAGCTAGGACGTTGTCCCGTCCACATCTCATATGGTGTCTTTTCTATCGATTTTGATGGAACTCGCTTAGTGTGAAAGCGGTGCTTCAAGAGCGCACCCAAAAAGACAACGGAAGATCATGTGGCTCATCATGGAGCGCACCATATCTAATAAGGTGCGATTTCTCCGCTCGATACCCCATTCCATTGAGGTGTTCCGGGTGAGTCAATTGTGGAATAATTCCACAATCCTTCGATGATTACCAAACTCATGGCTCAAATACCGCCTCCACGATCGATCGTAGAAACTTGATTGTCTTGCCTAAATGATTTTGCACTTCATTTTGGAATTCTTTGAACTTTTCAAAGGATTCGACTTATGCTTCATCGTAGATATATCCATATCTACTAAAGTCATCAAGAAAGTTATGAAGCATCGAAACCACCTCTCGGTCGTTGAGCTCATTGGTCCACATACATCGAATGTACGAGTGCCAATAAGTCACTTGCCCGCTCACCTTGACCGGTGAAAGGTGCTTTTGTCATCTTGCCAAGTAAACAAGATTCGCATGTCTCAAATGATTCAAAATCAAATGAGTGCATACCATCTCTATGGAGCTTCTCCATGCTTTCTCATTTATGTGACCCAAGCGACAGTGCCAAATAAACGTGATTCAAATCATTCGATCGTTGCCTCTTTGTATTAATGTTATAGACCGATGACTCTTCAAGAGTAAGAACATATAACCCATTCACCAATGGAGTATGACAATAGAACATATCTTTGAAATAAAGAGAACAACCATTGTTCACGATCTAAAGTCATAACCTTCGCTTGTAAACATGAAGCGTAAATAATGTTCTTGGAAAGAGATGGAACACAATAACAATTATTCAATTCCAAAACTAATCCTCAAGGTAAAGACAATGGCATGGTGCCAACACCACCGCAAAGAACTTTTGCTCCATTGCCAACGCCAAGATCCACTTCGCTCCTCCTCAAACTTCTACTTCTTCTTAGCCCCGCAACGATTTGCAAATGTGAGCAACCGATCCGGTATCAAATACCCAAGAATCAAGATGAAGTAGCAAGATTGATTTCTATAACATTTATACCGGAGCGGAAGTCGATTTCCTTCTTTTCTCAAGATCCTCCAAGTACTTTGGGCGCTCCTTTTCCAATGTCCCGATTGCTTACGTGAGTAGCAATCGCATCGAGCAGGGCCCTTCTTGACTTGTTTGGCCTTAGAACCGCCGCGATCTCATCGAGCTAACTTTCTTTGACCGCGCTTTCTTTACATAGGGCTTGCCTTGCCTTTCGCATCATCATCACATGATGGCTGCTTTAATGCTTTCCTCGGCTGATTTTAGCATCCCATGCAACTCACCAAGGTCTTGTCCATGTTGTTCATGTGATAGTTCGAATGAATGGCTCAAGCTCGAGGGAGCGATCAAGAATCACATCAAGAGCCAACTCTGGCTAAGGGGAAAACCAAGCTTTTCCGCACTCTCAATGTAGCCAATCATCTTAATCACATGAGGGTCGACGGATTCCCTTCTGAAGCTCAGCACGCAAACAAGGACTTTGAAGTGTTGAACCTCTCACCCTTGCTTGGTTCTCAAACATACCACGCAACCCCACAATGATATTGTAGGCATCTCGTGTTCACATATTGCTTCAAGCTCGAGGACATTGTGGCAAGCATGAGATAGCTCACATCAAGGTAATCATTCGCTTGCTTCTCATAAGCTTTC
>JAYGGG010000567.1:0-45778 GCA_036346245.1 Bonia amplexicaulis | reverse complement strand
AAAATAACCACAAGACAAGTCTTCTTTGCATCATGAATATATTCAACAAGCAATGATAAGTATGAACATTATACTCTATAAGACTTCTAAGCAAATTTATATAGTAGTGGTCAAAAGGTATATTCTAGTTTAGTTCAATTTGTAAAACATACTTTCAATTGAAACAACGGTAATAGATTGCAAATAAAGTTAAGCATTTTCGATGAGTAAATATTGGTAAAGTGATAATAGCATAATTTAGAACAAGAGATTTGCTACCCGAATTTCAAAAAAGGCATTAACCGGAACATCCCATGTATGGATTTTCCATCCATACCTTCCTAAAAATCATTTTATGAAACATAAAACTACTAAGATGGAGGAACCAAGTTGTTTATGACCATGAACATGGCTATTTGAATAGTTTTACTAAAGGTTTCACACTTTACCCACCGACATAAACATCCCAATATTATACATGTCACGGATACCATGAGTTGATTTGAGAGTTCATGATGAACTTTTACATTTCGGTCCAACAACCACCACACTATGATTACCTTCTTAGGGGGAGTGCCCCGGTGTCCTAAAACCCAAACGATGTGTCGATAAACCTTTCTTCGGCAAGGTTCCTTCAAACATGGTTCTATACCATCCGCTAGCCAAAAATCACTTTTTCACAATAAGACATGCGGTGAGAACTGGGCAAAAGTTTCCACCGACATAGACATGATGGGGTGAACGGAAGGATCTTGGGCAGAGGGGCAGATGCCTTGGGGGGTGCATGAGGTCGACATCAACTTTTTGCGGCAACGCCCGTGCCACTATTTCACTATCGTGCATAGAGAGTTGTGTTCCATGGAGGGCATCTTGAGGTGGAAGCACCTTGTGGTGGGGCCCTAGGCGTTGGTGAAAGAGGAAGTAAGATAGATATAGCGGTTTGCAAAAGTATGCCTTCAAGAGGGGAAAATGGAAATTGGGGAGTGTGAGGGGCTCGGGCTGGAAATGGGCCAAAAGGAGAAGATGGACTGGATCAATTTACTATTTAGTCCTTGGAGTAATTAGGATTTTGACTTAGTTTTGAATTGAATTAAGTCTAGAAATCAAGTTCAAGTTTTAAAATTAGCAAACCAACTCCAAAATTACGAAAATTTTAGGAAACCTAACCTAATGTATTTTTAATAGAATTTACCCACTAATTTTCTGTATTTATATTTTTATTTAAAATTCATTTTGCGCTACTGTTTTAACGAGAAAGGTCTCATTGATTTTCGTTTCTTTTCGATTGATTTAATGATAGATATTAAGTTTGAATTTTAAAATTAGCAAATCAACTCTAAAATTCATGAAATTTTTGGAGTGGATCCTTAAAATATTTAGAGACCAAATAATTTTTAGGCTCTAGTAAAGTTTTATTAGTTTTATAAATTCATTTTAAAATGTTGAAAAGTGAAACCAATTTTAGAAAAGCTAAAAACTCAAAACATAAAAAATGCAAGAATGATGATTTTATAATAATTATACTGGTTTTGGTAATTTTGATCTATTACATGTCCATAGGCAATCACTGAGTGATGACCTTCTCCTTAGCCTAAGACATCTTCAACTCTTATCAATGCCTTTAAACACCCACATGGTTTTTTCTTTCTCCTTTATTGAATGATAGTAGTTAAACAATAGTGAGTACAAATGTACTCGAAAGTAAAGTAAATGCAATTATAATAGATGCACAGAATTTCAAAAGGAAGGCTTGAGGTTCTTTATTTGTAAGCTACATTTGAAATAGAATATGTAGAAGGCTTGAAACCTAGCATTTTAACCAAATCAATTTTAATGAAATAGAGTGATTGTTGTATAATAGTAGGAAAGGTTCCATCCACCTACTACCGAGAAATGGTTCCATCCACCATATGCTATAATCTTTTAGGGTTCCATCTGCCATTATATTTGGGTCTATCCACTTAGGACAAAATTTATGGTTTCCTCCACCCATTGGTTTTATTCTTCACAAAATGGTTTTATAAAATAGAGACTCGAACCAAGTTCGCACAGCCCATGACCATGGATATGACTATCTAAATAGTTTTCACCAGAGGTTGCATAACTTTACCCACAAGAAATGTTTAACTTGTTTTGTTCCATAAGCTACCATAAGCGGAGGAGATCATCCAAAGTCTTTCCAAAGTCTCCCCTTCACATTTACCCACCCATTGGGTTGTACCGTGAGAGACCATGTGAGGTCATCCCATGTGTAGATGAGTAATTGACACTGGCTTAGGGAAGTCGAGTTTGAGTTGGTTGGTTCGGGACCATGTCGAATTGGGGTGCAACGGGCTCGGTCGGACTTGGTTAAACGGTCAATAGGATTAGGATGATTATTTGATGATTTGGAGTTTGGGCTTAAATATTGTCACGATACTATTTATGCTTTCATGTCGAGCGGTGCTATTTGATGTGTTTTTAGCATCGCTCAGATGTCGAGGCGGAGTCGTGGCGAACACGAGTGACCGGACTAGCGAGTGGCGTTGAGGTCGAGACGATCGGGATGTGACCCGTGAACTCGAGGTGGTTGCGAGTCATCGGAAGGGGAAGCTTCAAGGTGTGGGCGTCTGTAATTCTGACAAGGCTGGCAGACGACTTCGATTGGGTTTGGGATATAAGGTTGGAGATCCGTTAGCGAGGGCTATAAATAGGTGTTGGGCTGCATCCCCTCATGTTTTGAGCTCATTCATCCCCTTGTGTGTGTTGTGTTCCATCCCATAGAAGCATGTGAGTGACCATCTTGGTAAAAATGAGAGCAAGGATGCAAGATTGATGAGTCTTGTAATATATTATACTGCTTGTTCTAATTATCTATGCGTATGGGGACTTCCTAGCAATTTATTGTTGAAGTGAAATCGATTGCTGTTTAGATGTCATCTGTAGAACAATCTTTCAATGTAAATCGCAAGTTTGTCTCTGTTTCAGCTCTATCGAAGAATAGTGTTAAACTGTGATAGCAAATGTACAGT
Organism: Bonia amplexicaulis; assembly: GCA_036346245.1. Classification (NCBI taxonomy): domain Eukaryota; kingdom Viridiplantae; phylum Streptophyta; class Magnoliopsida; order Poales; family Poaceae; genus Bonia; species Bonia amplexicaulis. The sequence goes on along the minus strand of JAYGGG010000567.1, from coordinate 42,788 downwards.
AGATTGCTACAGTTAATAGATATCTCTGAACAAGGTTCAGTCTCTTCTTCTGTTTTGATCTTTTCCAGCTACATTTGTTTCTGTGAAGGCTTGAATTAGCTTTGCTAAGAGGTTTCGATTTCTAATGATAGACTCATTGGTATAATGTAGGAGTCCATATACTCAGAGAGGTTCCACCTATGGCTAGTCAATCTAGGGTTCAAACACATCTATAAATTCTGGAGCTCTTCCAAGAACATTAAATTGTCATTTTCTTCCCTTGGTTTTCAATGGTTTCATGTTAGTCAAAAGCAGTCTCGACGTTTTGACATTGTCCTGCATGATATCACTTTTCGGCAAACTCAGTTTTCTCGTAGATCATAACTTGATGTTTCATCTGCATCTTGTTCCATAGCTACCATGAGGACATTCATGCTACTTAGCTTTCAAAGTCCACAATTTACCCATTGGGTTGTCATGAGAAGGGCATGTGAGGTCTATCCCTTGTCATAATTTCAGTTTACTTGGCTTAGGGAAGTCAGTTTTCACTGTTCTGACAAAAGCTTCGTAGTATTCATGTCGTTGCGGGGTGCAGGCTACCAGATGGACTTGTTCCTTTTCAATAGGATTGGACTGATCTTTCTGATTTAGGTTTGAGCATTATCATTTTCGGTACATATTTCATGTTTCAGTCAGCGGCTCCAGTTCAGCATTTTCTCTACCGAGGCTCAATCTGTTTTCAGCTCAAAACACAGCAGAAAACTGCAGCGACAAGCTCTGAAAACAGTAGGCAGTCTGCAGCATTTTAACCTACTCTATTTGCTGTGCACGCGATGTTTTTCTGCACCTATTTCGGTACTGTTCAGAGGCTCAATCTTGCTGTCTCCTTTCGTGCAATATAGAAGTTATTGTCTAGTTCTCAGTTCCTTGCTAAGTTGTGCAGAAATCTCAGCCTATGAGAATTCAGGTTTCTGCATGCAGTCCTCTTATTCTTTGCCAACCAAGTAGTGCTTGCATCTTTTGGTCTCACCTTTAGTTTTCTGCAGTACTTGTTTTTAGGCAAGCAGTAGATGTTGAGAGTCGAACTATTTCTTTGGTGTATTATCAGCAGCATGTGACTCTCCTATGAATTTTCTGGTGGAATGACTCATTTGTCTCTAGATCATGCAGACATCTTCGCCAGAATCAGCAGCAATATCTCTCTGCCTATGGCAGCAATGTTTGCTGATTTCTTTGCTCATTGAACGATTCCTGCTGTTATCTCTGCGTGGCATGCTTATGTCTACCAGCTTCTTGCTTTCATGAGCAATATTGATAAAGGGTTGATTCCTTTAGCTCGTGACATTTGTTAGTTCCTTACTCTTAGTCCTTTAGCATCCAAGTCAGATTAGAGTTCTACTTCGAAATTAATGTTTTGAGTTTCCAGTCGGTTGTTGTTCATCCGTCTTCATAACTTAGTAGCTACGGAGAGTCATGAGAACTTTGTGGACACCTGGGGTAATTCACTTTAGTAGGCAAACCATTCACCCTCTGTTAGCCATTTCCGGTTTTCATCTACAATCTCTTCTCACCGACGAGGAACCATTCTGCACTTGCTGCCAAAATTATACCTTGCATCAACAAGTCATCTTCATAATTTCAGTTACTTGCCCTCTGCCATGTAGTCGATCTCACACTACAACGAAATTGACCTCACCACACTTCCATGTCTCTCAAACACCAATTGTTGTAGCCTACAGTACAAATGTGTATAGGTTTGCTAGAGTAATCATCTTGGTCGACATATTATAGAGCGGTGGTTCGCACTTTATGCCGAGAGGTCAGCTCACAGAGATTCTGGTCCTTAACTTGAACTTAGGATTGAAGATTACCTCATTACAAGTTTTCATGCTCCATTTCGCACCGTCCTACTTTAGCTCATGCTGTCTCAAGTTTAAATAAGTTTTGCTTAGTTCTTGATTTGTGCAGAAATCTCAGCTTGCAGAAGTGTAGGTAAACTGCATGCAGTCCATCTTTCATGCCAACTCAGTGTGCCGCAAATCAGGTTTGCACGAATTCGATATGTAAGGGCAAATTAATGTCCACATTAATATTCTAAGGCAGCATCGTAAGGTCTCCTGATAATCAAGACCTTGAGCAAGAATGTCATCAAAGTGATGTCATCTCCCAAATCAAAGTTGACTATTTCCTTTGCTCAAGGTCTTGATAATCTGGTCTTGTCTTGCTCTGGCTTGAGACCATATGTTCTTCGAGACTTCAAATTCCTGCATTATCATGAAATACGATCCAAATTGCAAATAACATTTGTAATAAATTCCATTTGCTTAGTCACTTAGAACCGAATAAATTAAAATGTAACTCCAGAAATTAAGGTTTTAGTTATCCAGATGTTTAAGTTCTGATTTCAGATGAACTTCATAGCTACTATAGGAATTTGTGATCCACCTGGCTAATTTGTATGCTAGAGGCATTCAGCTCTCGGAAGATTTGCCAGAGTCCTACAACTACTAGAAACTGGAGAGCAAGAATTAGGATTCTCTCAAGAAATATTGCCACCTTGGTTAGTTTCAATTGCAAGAAATTTGGTTGACCACATTCGGGCTCTTGATATCAGTTTTTGTTAGCTTGAGAGGTCACTGGTGACTTATAGCTGGGGCCAAAGTATTTTATTTTGTTTGTTTTACTTCATAATTGGAAAAGAAGCATCGTATATGACATAGGGGACTGGTCTAGGTTTTATTTTTTCGCTGTATTGACTTATGAATTATGGGCATTACCGATGTTTGACACATGCTGGCCATCAAGCACCATGTGAGTTGAACCATGAATCAATTTATAATTTGTGTTTTGATTTGAATCATTGGAATATGTAATCAACCAGTTCCATTATTCACCAATGCTCAATCACGTAATGAACCTATGCAACTGCGCCATTTCTAATTTACATTTTAAATACCATACTAAGGAACTAGACTCATACGTAAGTGTCTCATTCTAGCTCTAGCCATGTTAATTTTCTACTTCTAAATGTACTATTCACAAGCTACTACAATCTTGCTTATGCACTTTTGAGAAAAGATTGCTCGAGATAACAATGCCTGTTTAAGAAAGGAGGTAAGATTCAAAGCATCACTTGAAATTCATTGAGTCGAGGAAGATGAGAACACAACAACTTTTGAAGTGAACTGGAAACAAGTAGGACCAATGACTAAGTTGATTTCGGAGTAAGTTAGCAAGAATGCATCCACTGAAATTTTGTAGTCGAGAGGAATGACTCTCGAGAAACAACTTTTGCAATGAAGGAAAGAGAGGACAAATCAAGAGGAGTAATGTTCTCAGGACATTCCCAGCCATGTATTTATTGGCACGAAATGTCCACTAGCTACTTGATATAGAATTCTAACTAGCTGCAGAGTCTACAATTTAGCTGGCCAAGTCTCCTTTTTTGTTTATTGACTTCAAACTGGAGTTCTAACACGTATAATCAAGAGCTACTAGAGTAACTCGTAAGACATTGTAATGGGCATTACATGTGCACAACTGGCCTATCAAACCCTTGATCAGAACATCGGAAGCAATTATAATGAGCTTCTAAGACCACTTTCATTGACATTTTAATACCGATAGCCATTAACATTCACAATGTATCACTTTAGTGAACCTATGCAATAATTAATATTCTAAAGTTCTCTATTTTCTACCATATGATGGATAGACTTACGTCAAGTGTCATCAATCGTCTAATCCTTCTTTATTCCTCATGCATCTTGTCTCTCATGAAAGTTACCTAAAATCAATCAAGCATAACAACAATTCTTATAGCAACTTTTGAAAGAAGTGAGTACAAAGACTCAACAAATGCTAATAAGTAGTAAGTAAGCAATCAAGCATCATTTAACCATATTTGATCCATCAATCATGAAATGAACCATGTTATGCAATGATGATCAAACAATGACTGCTTTATGCTCGCTCTCTTGCAATTTTAGTCGCGGGTGTGCATCCGTCAACACACTGCTTCGAACCATCGGTACAGAGGACCAATTGCCCATAACTTTAACAAGCCATATGGACCTTTAACCACGTACATACAATCTAACATGACGGGGATCCAAAATCGCGCTGAGTACTCGTGACCTAAGACTTTCAAAATATCAGACATAGATGCATATGTGTAGCATGTCTCAATCAAATAAGCAAACTTGCATTCAACAATAAAATCGGATGCAATCATAAAGTTCTCATGAACTATTACTTGTTTCAATCTGACCATAAATATTGTAATGAACAATATTCATTATCTATACTCTAGAGGATCATTCGTGCAAGTGCACAACGTAATTTATGTTATTCAATGCATCTTCCATAAGCATAACAATCATCACAACAATCACACTATAGTTTTATCACGCTCAATTATACTTGCAATAGCAATATGAACCATACTGTACCATCATTTAGCCATTTTCCATCAAGCATGTAATGACACCATGTAATCAATATCATAAATCTCTTTACATCCACATTCGCATTATATCATCACCTAACAATCCATACATCATAAGAACTAATGCCCATTATTATACATTGCCTTAACCGATGACATACTGAAGCGAAGGACTGCAACCTGGTCAATCTCGCTCTCCATGAATTCAATAATTAATAATCATACTAATGTCTCAACAGAATGGAACTTTAGATACAATAATATCAACAATCCTCATAACAATCTTATCTTAACATAAACCGAACACACAAACTCATCTCCAAGCTCATATTAACGAACGGCATAGAACCTTCTGCAAAGCATGCTATCACAATTCAGTATCTTTAAAATAATGATCCAATATAGTAAACGCATACCTCTGGAAACATAACTTACAAACCTACAATTTTCATGCAGAGCTCCTATTTTTATTCGGATAAGAACTAGATGTAATTTAATGCCCTAAAAGAGAAAACATTTGATCTGCAGACTAGATAGCGAAACACAAATCGCGTCCCCACAACAGTACAGACGTCTAACAATCCTGAAAATTAAACATAATTACTAGAAATCTGAATTATCTATAACTTTCTCAATTATGGCCCTAACCATAACAATTCATCTAACTATTTTAAAATCCAACATAACTGTCGGACTGTAACAATCTGCCCGCCTGAAAGACAGCTGTAATCACGACTCCGTATCTCCCAATATGATCCACATAGACAATACTCTTGAAAAACATACAGAAGACGCATCGAAATCCTTCTACAACTTTACTTTTGCGGACAGAACCCGTAGAGTAAAATCGTTTACTAGATCAAAACCGCAGAAACACAGACGCGTGCGACTAGTAAAATCAGCCGACTAAACTCTAAATCGGTGCAATTAATCTAAATCCTCACAATTAAACATACTGCTAAGAACCCTAATTATTCCTAAAACAGAGGGTTTGGGATGAGGAAAATTACCAATCTGAAGAATTTCCCAAAATTTTCCTCCTCTTCTTCTCTCCTTCCTTCTCCTTCCTTCTTCTCCTTTTTCTCCTTCTCCTTCTCCTAGCACCAAGGGACAAGGGGTGGCCGTGGGAAAGAGGGAGAAGGGCTGCATGAGGTGGGAAAAAAGGAGGGGCCAAGGGAGGGTTTATAAAGGGTGCTAGGGTTTGGGAGTGGGTATGGGCCCCATTTGGGTGGTCCCAAATCCGGCCCACCCTCGACAGCCAAAGTATTCAAATTAAATGTCTTTAATTTATTTAATTCATTTACAATGTTCTACAAATTATATTTTTCCTTCCCATGATTCGAAAAACCGGCGATTCCACGATTGGTTTAAAATCTTATACCGTAACGACGTTCGGGATATTACATTCTCCCACCTAAAAGGATTAGTCCTCGAATCTCGCTCCTCAACACACAAGACAAAATAACAACCAAGGAAAGAACAACCAAAGAATAGAGCATCCCAAAGATAGAACATCACAAGGAACAACCACTACGGGTTCACACTCGCAAGAATTTGGGTCCTTTTCTACATTTGATCTTCAAGCTCGTCACCTCCTCGCTTGGCGATTCGTCAAGAGGGCCTCTGCATATCTGTGGCTCTCTTCCTCATGTCCAACTCGGCGAGTCCACGACACGCCGCCTCAACGCCGAGCACTCGAAACTCTTCTGCGACTCTAAGCGACCAGCAGATCCTGCCTTTCTCGCAAAACTATCAAGCCACTAGCTAAAACTATCCTTCTTAAAAAACTTTTCCCTATTTATTATAATCGGGATAATACATTGTACCCCTTTTAAAGAATTCGACCACATATTCCACTCATAACATTACTCGAAGCACAAACAATAAGCATTACAAATGTAACACAACCACAAGAAGAATAAAGCATTCTCAAGCACACGACAAAGCGACCTTCCTTGAAGGATCACAATCCAAAACAAAGGATTCACAACAAACCATTCACACTCTCCAAATAGACATTCGAGAATCCACCTTGCAAGCCAAGTGATAATCACTCGACAAACCAAACAATCAATTTCTTTTCCTAACTGGAAAAGAATACACCTCATCAAATAACTCAATTTGCGAGATGACCTCGCCATAAACACATGCAGTTAAACAAAAGTCAAGAGAGCATATTCTGCTGTGAAATATTAATCAGATGGAGATCTTTGCTATATTCCCAATACATTCCCTTTGAAAAAAATTAACTTCCTTGAACCAAGGATTTCCAAATGATCGCCCCAACACACCAACTCATTTATCTCAAGTTGGTAACTTCGACATCACGCTTAAACTCAGTACATCCACACACTTTTGAGAGAGACTTTCTTGTCTCCACAAAATACATTCTAGCCAAGACCTCGACCAATAAAATTACTTTGACATATAATTCTTAAAGCACCTCAATCCTTTTAAGGATAACAACTCAAAATTCATATCACACCCACAATCTCACTAAAATCAATCGCATAACTACACCAACTAGTTGCTATACACCTCTTAAAGGTCTTTGCAACCCAAGCTTATTTACCCCTTTCTTGGAGAAGCTAAAGAAGAAAAATTTCAGCACAAAGACCATCTGCAATAAACACAAGACCAAGAAAATAAAGATCTTGGACAACAAAGGATAAGACCACAGTTGAAGGCACATGTCTCCTTAAGAAGAACATCAAATCTCAATCAATAAAAATACAATATTGTCATTTGAGCTCAATAAACTCTTAAGCGGCGAAAATAAGAAGTCAAACACACTTCAAAAAGATTGCACCTCTTGACTTCAACCTCCAAAACTTTTATCAAACTTTTCCTTTTAACAAAGAGAACAACCTTCTTTGATTACGGTATCACCTTAACATTTCCAACAAAAGAATTGAAGATCACAACACATTAATTCTTTAAGAACTAATAAAACCTCTCAACACGACACTTTGCTTTAAAACAATTTCAGCTACCACATAAGTCATGAGATCAAAAGATCGCGTATGCTACTATCAAAGCTTTTGATTTAAATAGCATCATGGAAGTTATCAAATCCTTCTTATTAAATGAACATTCAACATTATCATCACAACCACATGCTGACTATCATACTAATATCAGAATAATACATTCTAAACAAGCATCATCACATCCTCAAATCCTTTCATAAGCGTTTCCAAAGGAAACATAAGAAATACTTCATCATGTTCTAATATTTAAGTAAGATTGCAACTACTTGGTCTAGAAAACCTAATGTATAAGCCACACGTAGAACAAAGCTCTTAAACAAGATGATACTAGAGCAAGATAATCTCACAAAACATGCTAGTATAAATTTCTTACTAGATTTCATATATTCAATTCTTATTGATGCTCAAGTCTATCTTAGCACAAATTGATTGTACTCTATTCACTATTGGCAATAATTGATTATTATTTGGTCATAACAACATTCACGATCCTAACCCGTTTTACAATCATAAAACAATCATGAGCATAGATTACATATCCTACTTTACATTCAAAATTAGAGCGGAAATGACTTTAAACTTCAATAATACCAACTTGTAAGACAAGTTTCTACAAGTCGAACATCAACCTTCATCTATTTCTTTATACATATTTCAACAATTTAGCATTGTAAAAGATAAATGAAACTAGCAATTTTGCATGCTCATAAAGTATCTAAATAAATGACATATTAAAGGTTAATATAACCAGAACAATATTCGAACACCTCCTTACTTAATCATTCCAAATGATCAGATTAATTACTAAAGACCAAGATAATTCAATTTATCCAACATGGTAGGAATTCAAATAATCATAATAATCATTCTAATTCTTTTTGCACACTCCTCAATAACTCCATGAGTTACTATCATGAGTAGACAAATTCTTAATCATAGTTCTTCAAAAAAACTATTACAAGGCACTATCAAATTAAACAACTACACTTCCAAGGATACTAGTAAAAATTAATTATACACTACGCTAACATATCAACTTGATAATTCAAACCTTATGAATTAGTTTATATGATTATCACCTTCCACTTAAGCATAGCAAAACAACATAAAGTTTTAACACTCTCTTTCAAAAGAAGAGGAACAATAAATTTCAACGCTCAAGATAAAGAAATACATAGATCCAAAGCTTTCAAGTAATAATGAGGTTTTGCAACTCAAAATTTGCATTAATAAAAGAAAACACCAAGCGATCCCATGAGCCATGATTAGCATAACAAAACAAACTCCCACGAAGGAACTAACCTTACAAGTCACAATAAGCACAGTAGCAAAAGTATCTCATTAGTCCGAAAAGAAACAATAAGCGCTTTAAGGAGCAGTGAGACCAATTGCATACCCTCAAGCGCAAGAACCACAAACTCAAAAGAAATTCATTAACTGAAATAAACCAAGAATTAGCCGAAATCAACAAGGATAATAATAACTTTTATAAGAAACTCACCCGCAACACCTGAGGTAACTACACTGCTAATCCTCATACTACAAATAATGGTATAATCTGGCAATGCCAAGGCAGCACATACAACATCTACATCATAGCATTGACTATCCTTACTTATAACAGCCATAGGAGCAAATCATAATCATACAAGATTATCTCATAATGTAAATCATCAATGCAACATGTCAAAAGCATAAATGCAATGCTTGACACATCCCATCCTACCGTGCACCGGTGTCAATTTAATAATTTAATTACCATGGACCTAAAGCCGCTCACGATACCAACTGTAACACCCCACCATATATTGGCACGAAATGCCACTAACTAAGCGATATAGCAATTCTAACTAGCTGCAATCTACAAAATTTCGGAGTCTCCTTTGTTTATTGACTAAAACTGAGTTCTAACAAGTATAATCAAGAGCTATAAGTAGCAGTAAGCATTGTAATCGGTAATAAGCAAAGCGCTATCAAACTTAATCAAAATGCGGAAGCAATATAAAGAGTTCTAAACCTTTATTACATTTTAAACTGATAGCCATAAAACAAATGCCACTTTAGTAATTGAATAATTAATATTCAAAGTTCTCTATTTTCTCCTATGATGTATAATTCGTGCAAGTGCATCAACGCTAATCCTTCTTTATTCCCATGCATGCTGTCCTCATGAAAGTACCTAAAACAATCAACAAACAACAACAACAATAGCAAGAGTGAGTACAAAAACTCAGCAAATATAATAAGTAATGTAAAGCAATCACAGAACATCATTTAACCAATTTATCCATCAATCATGTAAATGAACCATGTTATGCAATATGATCAAAAATCTCTTTATCTCTTCTCTTTCGCATTTTACCGGTAATGCGGAGTGTGCATCCGTCAATGCACACCCATGCACCACCATCTGATACGGGACCAGTGCCCATACTTTACAAGTATGGGGACCTTTAACCCGTCATGACATCAACATGGCGGGGACCTCGGCAACTGGTCATCTCGTGACCAAGACTTCAAAATATCGACATGATGCATATGTGTGAATGTCTCAACAAATAAAAACTTGCATTCACAATATCTATGCATCATAAATTCTCATGAACATCTTCAGTTTCAATCGACCATAAATAGTAACAACAAATCATTATCATAACCAAGATCATTTGAACACACAATTTAGAACAATCATCTCCAAAGCATCAATCATCCACAATTCACACTATAGTTTTATCACCTCAATTATACTTGCAATAGCAATAAACCATAACCTGTACCACATAGCATTTTCATAAGCATGAACACACGTAATCATATCATAAATCACACATCCACATTCATTATTCATCCACAATCCATACTATAAGAATTAACCATTATTATACTTACCTTAATGGCGAGAATACGAAGAACGAGCAGAAGGTGCAACCCCTGGAATCCGCTCTCCTCCTGAATAATAATTAATAATTACTAACGTAACAGTAATGGGTATTTAGATACAAAATATCAACAACCCCAACAATTTATCTTAACTAAACCCGAACCCGCACAAACTCCTCTCCGCTCGACAAAGCGGCAAGAACCCTTCTAGCGGCTACTGCTTCACAATTCGTATCTTTAAAAATAATGATCCAATATAGTAAACGATACCTCTCTGGAAACATGACTTAAAAACCTACAATTTTCATGCAGAGCTCCTATTTTTATTCGGATCAGAACTAGATGTAATTTAATGCCCTAAACAGAGAAAACTTTCTGATCTGGCAGACTAGATAGCGAAACCAAATCGCGTCCCCACAACAGTACAGAGGTCTAACAATCCTGAAAATTAAACATAAACTAGAAATCTGAATTATCTATAACTTTCTCAATTATGGCCCTAACCATAAAATTCATCTACTATTTTTAAAATCCAAATAACTGTCGGACTGTAACAATCTGCCCGCCTGAAAGACAGCTGTAATCCCGACTCCGTATCTCCCAGATCCCACGACAGACAAATCTGAAAAAAATACAGAAGACGCATCGGGAAATCCTCTACAACTTTCCTTTTGGGAAGACCCGTAGGTAAAATCGTTTACTAGATCAAAACCGCGAAACAAGACGCGCTGCGCGAATAGATCTAAAATCAGCCCGCGACTAAACTCTAATCGGGCAATTAATCTATAATCCTCCATTAAAATCCGTGCTAAGAACCCTAATTATTCCTAAAAACAGAGGGTTTGGGATGAGGAAAAATTACCAATCTGAAGAATTTCCCCAAAATTTTCCTCCTCTTCTTCTTCTCCTTCCTTCTCCTTCCTTCTTCTCCTTTTCTCCTTCTCCTTCTCCTAGCACCAAGGGACAAGGGGTGGCGGAGAGGAAAAGAGAAGAAGGGCTGCTGCAAGGTGGGAAAAAAGGGAGGGGGGCCAAGGGAGGGTTTATAAAGGGGTGCTAGGGTTTGGGAGTGGGTATGGGCCCCATTTGAATTTGGTGGCCCAAATCGGTACAGCCACCCTCGAGACAACCAAAGTATTCAAATTAAATGTCTTTAATTTATTTAATTCATTTTACAATGTTCTACAAATTATATTTTTCCTTCCCGCGATTCTACGAAAAACCAGCGATTCGCGATTGATTTAAAATCTTATGCCGTAACGGCGTTCGGGATATTACATAAGTTGAGCAACATGTTTATACTTTTCATTAGGTTCTAATGTGTCCATCTAAGTTTTTAAAATTGAAGTCCTTAAGCTAACGACCACTTTAACTAAGGTCATGACCTACGATCGATATGGTCTTGATACCATCTCTATCGAGACCTAAATATGCAAATCTAGATCCTCTATGTACTCGCACTAGTGCGGGATCAAGCCGGTGCACATAGCTACTACATCGATGAAATATCATCCATACACTCAAATAACTAAGAAAGTAGAAAATATTATTAAAGTAGTAAGTTGTGACCTTATGGTTAGTGTTTAGACTTATTAGCCTTGCAAGGCATGACTATGGAAATAAATGCAACAAAAACAAAGATAACTTCAAATATAGCCCATCCGTATGCCCATAGGCAATTGGTAGTGTAATGTGACCAACTTTTGAGGTCTTCAAGGTAATCCTCAAGGAACAACTCATCGGTGGTGACATAACCTTAATCTCCGACATGGCGACATTGTATATAGCAAGGATAAGTATATGGGAATTTTCGAGAAAGTTGTGTATGGAGATGCAATCATATAAATGCGAGCTTATTCTAAAGGATGGATGATATGGTTTATTTTGTAGAAAGCATTAACTTGGATTGAAATACAATAAATAGATTGTAAAGGTGAGTTAAAATAGATAATAACTAGCGGTAACAAAATGACAAAAGAAATAAATAAACCGGTGGGGCACCACCCTATGACCATCCAAAGATTTCATCTAGCCACCGGTACCAACCAATCTAATCATATTTTCCAAAATACTCTCCCAAGGTTATTTTTCAAAATCTAACCCTGTATACGAAATCCCCGAGCATCGATTTTACACTCTGTGAGGTTGTATAACTTTATTCACATGATATGATCAACTTACATTGTCACACGAATAGACATTCTTCCTTAGGCATGCCCGGAAGATGATCATAATGAAGCCTTTACAATACTTCATCCTAGCACTAACCTGGCGATGGAATTAAACCTTTAGCATGGCTAAAACAAGTGGCTATCCACCTTGAACTAAGCCTAACTCCATACCTAAACCTACACCATGCCTAAATTTACCATGCGGCCATCCATCCCTAGACTCAGCCCGGCTGTGCTAGAGTTGAAACTTCGGTTAGCTGTTGAACCATGTCTATCCTATACCATACATGTGGTTGTATAATAAGACTTAGTTCAATAACACACATGGTTCAATCCTTAATCAACCCGGTGATGAGGATTAAATAACCTATTATAGAAACATGTTGAGAATGTTTATGGTTTATATATCTCTGAACATGGCAATCGTGTCAATTAAAATTTGAAATTGCAAAAGTTTTCAAGTTTTCGAGGTCACTATCAATTGTTAACAATCGACCAACTTAGCCATGGTGGTCGGAACATGTAATTCTGGAAAATGTTTTATTAATTGCTTAGTTAATAGAGAGGGACTTAAGTGAAAAGATTTATTAAAAGAGTTTTGGGGGTTTTACGGAAAGTTAAGACAACACTGGCTTGGGCTTGGCCGGTGGGATTTTCTAGGCCCAAGAGGGAGGAGGCCACCACTTAAAACCACGGCAGCCCCCACCCTGCGCCTCCACCCCTGCGCCCCCCCCTCCTGCGGCCGCCGCCTCCCTGCGCCTTCTTTGCCGGCGCCGTCTTGCTGCCTGCGCGCCTGTCTTGGCGCCGTGCGCCCCCGCCGCCGTGCGCCCTGCTGCCCGCCTCCTTCTCCGTGCCGTGTCGTGCGTCCTCGCTGCGCCGTGGTGCCTCGTCTTCGTCGTCGCCGCCGTGCGTCGTCGTCTTGTTCCCGGAGCGCCGTCGTCGGCGTTCGCCGCTATACCGCGTGGATCCGGAGGAAGGAGAGGAGGAGATCGCGAGCATGTTCGTAAATGGTTCGTAATCGTGTTCGTCGCCGTGTTCGTCCTCGTGTCGTCAAGGGTAACTCCGTTGGTCCTCTAGATGAGTTTTAATCAAGTTGGATTTCGTCTGTTTTCTAGACCGCCGTGACAGTTTGGGTTAATCGGCTGTTCTGGGTTAGATCCGTCAGGATTCAGGTCTGGATCTCTTCTAGAAAATTGTAGAGGACTTGATTATCTTTCCAGGGAGTGCTAGAACGCGTTATTCCGAGTTGTGTAGCAAAAGTTATGAATTTTCTAGTGCTGCTGTTCTGCAGATCGGAGTAGTTCTGGACAGAGTTTAGTAGATCGGTTTGTGCGACGGCAATAGTTGCGAATCAGAAATTCTTCATGTTAGGAAAGTTTTATATAATTTTCTTAGCTTTCCATAAAGGTCAAGAAGTCCGGATTTCGAGTTTCTGGGCGAAAGTTATGCCGGTTTTAGTGCACTGTCCAGAGGTCCAATGTGAATTTGGATGCTTTAAAAAGGTTTGGATCGGTTAGTAAATGGCCGAATCAGAGAGTCTCCCCAACTAAGTTTTTGTAGATAATTTAATTATCTTTACAGAGAGTCCAAGAACGCTTAATTTGGAGTTACTTACTGAAAGTTATGATTTTTGGAAGTCGGCTGTCTGTGGTTGGGCAGATTTGGCCGAGGGGAGTTGGGGATTTAATTGAGATAAATTGTTGGGTTAATTGGGGTTGCTGTTATTTTATACCTAGAAACCCGTTACTGTCATGTTAGTAATTATTAATTAAATATTCAGGAGGAGAACGGATTTCGGGGGTTGTGCCTTCTCACCGTTCTTCATTTTCTGCGGTTGAGGCAAGTATAACCTTGCTATGATTAATCTGTGTGATTGAGTGATGATCTGAGTGGTGTTTGAGTTATGAATGCTTTACTTGTGAATTTGAGTAATGTTACGAGTTGTTAATGCTATTTATGTTTTGTTTACATTATGGCATTTATGAGATTTGTTGATCGTAGTATGGTGAATGCATGATATCTTGTTGATACATTCACATATATGCATCATATTGAGAATTGTTGAAGTCTTGGTCATGTGGTGATCAAGCATCGAGGTCCCCACACTTGCGGTGTGGGCAATTGAGTCCCACATGCCAGGTGCGAGGGCATGGGTGTGCATTGACGGATGCACACCGCGTCTACGGTAAAATCGAAAGAGATGAGAAAGAGGAGCCTTTGATCATAATGCATAGCATGAAATTCATATGTAATATGTTTAACGAGGGTTAATGTTCATGCTTGCATTTGATACTGATTATACTTCTGTGAGTCGTTGGACTCACTCTTGATGTTTGTTTATTTGTTTTAGGTACCAATGTGAGAATGACACATATGAGATCAAAAGGATTAGCTTAGTTGCCGTGCACTATTCCTTCAATAAGAAATAAAGACGGTCATGATAATCTTGTTGGCTTGTTAGCTTAATTGGTTCGATTTATTTTCCATCGATTAAATGTAATAAAGACTTAGTATCATTGGATATTATCTTTCGTTCATTATTTAGAACTTGTGCTATTCATGCTTATTTAAGCGCCATCTGGTTAATAAACAAAGGAGATTATGCCGAAATTTTTAGGTAACCTATATTAGTTGTTGTTTTATTGTGGATAGTTAGTAGCATTTCAGCCCTATGTTAGAATTTGAGTTATTCTGATTAGTGTCGGTAATTGTCGAGGTCCGTGGTAGTGAAAATATTTAATTTGACACCTTGTGCACTGTAGATGGGGATGGGTTTTGCATCATATCGTATCATTCTTCTATTTCGATAATTAATTGTGTGTCATGTGTGACTCTATATTTATTTATGTTATATAGAGATGGCAAGGGGTAGAGGCCGTGGTGTTAGTCGTGGCGGCGGGCGCGGGCGAAGCTTGTTGCCCCGCCTGATTGAGCAGTCTGCGCGGAGAGCCGGTCCGGTGGGATCGAGAGGAAGAGGTTGCTTCAGCGGTTCAAGAAACGAGTCTCCACCCCACGCACCCAGCGCGGCGCTGTCATTCCTATGACCTTGCCGGCGGTGGGTGTGATGGGTCGCATCGGTGGAATGCGTTGAGGTTGGATACTTCGATGGACTAGGGACACCGTTGATCTTGCTAGCTGGTTGCGTCACATAGAGAGACATCTAGAGGTGTTGGGGCTACCATCGGCGGCAGAGCTCGGTTTGTAGCCTTCGGTTGAAGGCGGCGGATCTACTGTGGGAAGGAGTCCTGTCGGCTAGATCCGTGCCTTAGGGCCAACAACTTGGGAGGTGTTCTTGGGCGATTCAGGAAGAGGTTCTATCCTGACTCATTTGTGGAGAGGATGGAGGTTTCATTGAATGATTACAAGCAAGGCAAGATGTCGATTATCGAGTGCGAGGTGGGATTCCACAACATAATCCGCTTCGTACTCTTTGTGGCTACCAATGAGGTGGAGAAGGCCAAGAGGTTCAGCAGAGGACTTAGGCGAGTTTCGAGCGGTGTTGGGAGCTTTGGAGCTCCGTGACTTTAGCTCCTGGTGGAGCAAGCGAGAGGCATGGAGTTAGAGATGCGGCTTGGGAGGGGCTGCATGGGATGGTGGTCATGCGACTCCAGAGAGTCACAGTAGCGAGAGGAAGAGTTTTGGCGGTGGGTGGGTGTGGCCGAAGCGGTTCACAAGAAGTTCAAGGGGTCGCAGAATTCTTTCAAGTCTAAGTTCAACAAGTCCCAGGCGTCTTCCACTTTTCGTCCTTCAGCTGGTGTTTCGATGGTACGTCCGGTCCCGGGTCGAGGATGAAATGTTTCAAGTGTGGTGAGGACATCGTGCGGCGAGTGTGTTTGGTGGGGAGCTTGTCGCCATTGTGATGCAGGAGGGCCACAAGGCAATGGTCTGTAGCGTAATCCCTTGACATCATCAAGTGGGAGCAGTTCGGCGGCTTCGATCGCCGCCATGACTTCTTCCGGGGTCGGTGCGAGATGCTAGCGGTTGCCCTACTCGAACTTAGCGCCGACCCGGTCTTACTACCTTCGCCTAGAGGATGCCTCCGGTACTTTGGCGCCTCCTCCTGCGGCGTTGTTTCCAGCGATGGCGCCTTCAGCTCCTCCTGCGTGGCGGCTCCGCCATACCCGGGTCTTCTGCGCCCGGCACTCAAGCGTCGATCTCCTCGCCTTCAAGCGGTGGCAGCGAGTGCGTCCCGTGTGGTGGCAGTGCGCTTTTGGTGGACTCGGTGGGAGCTTATGTTACATTTGATTCGGAGCTACTTTCTTTGCTTCCATAGAGTTTGCTAGTCGGGCCAGGTTGAGTTTGCAGTCTATAGCTCAGTCTGTTTTGGTTCATTCGCCGGGTGGAATTCTTTCTAGTTCCACAGTCTGTCCGGGTTGTACGATTACCATAGATGGAGAGCATTTTGTTGCTAATCTGATGGTTATGAGGATGGAGCCGTTTGATGTTATTTTGGGAATGGATTGGTTGCATAGTTACCGTGCTGTCATATCTTGTTTTGGAAGGCGGTAACTTTGCAATCGCCGTCGAAGCCAAGTTAGTGTTCGGGTGAGTGCACCCTCCTGCACCCAGTGTGTTGGCTAGTCTTTTTCACGGTAGTAGAGCGTTAAAGAGTGGATTTCTTTTATCCCTTGTGGAAAAGCCAAATTCCTCTTTGATTGAGGCGGATTCGGTGGTCAGGGGAATTCGTGGAGCGTTTTCCAGCGAGTTGCGGAGGATGCCACCTCGCGTCCGGTGGAGTTCAGAATTGACTTGGTGCCGAGAGCACGACCAGTTTCTATAACTCCGTACCGTTTGGCTCGACCGTTCCAAGAAGAGTTAAAGAAGCAATTGGATGATCTGAAGGCAAAGGATCTTATCCGTCCAGTGTGTGTCCGTGGGGAGCACCGGTGTTATTGTCAAGAAGAAAGATGGAAGTTGGCGCATGTGTATTGATTACCGTGCTCTCAATCGATTAACCATCAAGAATAAGTATCATTTACCCGTATCGAGTTTGTTTGATCGGTTGAGGGAGCTAAGGTATTTTCAAAGATTGATCTCGATCGGGTACAATCAAATTCTGTCGAGAGGAGGACATTGAGAAAGCGGCGTTCTCCACGAGGTATGGGCATTTTGAATTTAAAGTTATGTCTTTTGGACTAACAAATGCCCTGCCGCTTTCATGGAGACAATGAGCAGGATGTTACGTGAATATTTGGATGACTTTGTGGTCGTATTCATTGATGATATCTTGATTTATTCCAAGAGAAGCGGATCATGAGGCGACATACGAGACAAGTATTGGCAACACTAAGAGAGCATAAGTTTTATCACGAAGCTCAAGAAGTGTGAGTTCTGGGTGACCCGGTAGGGTTCTTGGGTCACATCATCGAATAAAGGTCTCCGTTGATCCAAGTAAAGTTTCTTGATGGTGGATTGGGAGAGGCCAACCAATGTCAAGGAGGTGAGGAGCTTCCTCGGTTGGCGAGGTTATTATCGGCGCTTTGTGCAAGATTTCTCCATCATCGCCAAGCCCTTGTCGAAGCTTACTCGAGAAGGACATGAGGTTTCGGTGGGACGATGATTGTGGCGGTTTTCGGATTTTGAAGGAAAAGGCGGTGACCGCCCCTCTTCTCACCGTTCGAGCCGAGGCGATTCAGATTTTCTACGATGCATCAAGAGTTGGGCGGGTTGTGTGCTTATGCAAGATGGTAAGGTTTTGGCTTACGCATCGAGGCGGTTGAAAAACATGAGCAATTACCCTACCCATGATTTAGAGTGGGCTGCGATTGTGTTTGCATTGAAGCTTTGGAGGCACTATACATGCGGTGAGACTTGTGGCGTGTTTACCGATCACAAGAGTCTCAAATACATCTTTACCCGAAGGATCTGAATTTGAGGCGGCGCGAGATGGTTAGAGTTGATCAAGGATTATGATCTAACCATTGGTATCATCCGGGTAAGGCCAATGTGGTGGCGATGCTCACGAGTCGCAAGGCGGCCTGCTACTAGATTGTTTGATTGCTGATTTTGATCGTATGGGGATATCTTTACGCTATCGCAGTGCGGCCAGTGGAGACCAGTTGATCTTAGAGTCGGCTATACGGGCGAGTCACGGGAGCTGTGATCGATCGGTTGCTTGAGAGGGTTATGAAAAGGTTGGAGATGGGAAAGAGAGGGATTTCAGCATGGATGTCGGGGCATTGCGTTTTAAAGGCGTTTATGCGTCTTGTAGTAAGCGGAGGTTAAGGATGACATTTTGAGAGAAGCTCATCGCACTCCGTGTCTACAGTTCATCAGGGAGAGACTAAGATGTATCGTGATTTGAAGCGAATTTCGGTGGAAAAGGATGAAGGTGGATATAGCAAATTATGTGGCCTCGTGTGGTATTTGTCGACAAGTGAAAGCTGAACATAAGAGGCCGGTAGGATTATTGCGACCATTGGAGGTTCCTCAATGGCCGTGGGATGATATTTCTATGGATTTTGTGGTAGCGTTGCCTCGGTGCGCGAGAGGCAGGCAGGCTAATTTGGGTTGTTGTGGATCGGTTCGATAAGTCCGCGTTCTATCCTATCCGCACAACCAACTCAATGATGATCGGCTCCTATTTATGTTCGGAAATTGTGAGGCTGCATGGTGTGCCTAAGACCATAATTTCCGCGGAGATGCCAAGTTTGTTTCAAGTTTTGGGAGAGTTTGCAGAGTGCTTTGGGCACTCGGCTTCGTTTGAAACTGCCTTCCACCCAGCGGTGATGGGCGGTCAGGCGGACTATCAAACTTTGGAGGACATGTTGAGATCTTGTGTCTTTGTCTTGGAAGGGTAGTTGGGAGGATCAATTACCTCTGGCGAGTTTGCCTATAACAACAATTATCACTCTAGTATCAAAGCGACTCCATTTGAAGTGTTGTATGGCCGTAAGTGTAGGTCGCCCCTTTCTTTGGAAGCGGTGGGCGAAAGCGATCTTAGGACGGATTGGGTCCGAAGACCGTTGAGAGAGTGGCTTTGGTAAGGCAGAATTTGTTGGCTGCCGAGTGAGCGGAAGAGTTATCTTGATGTGAGAAGGAGGGACTTGGAGTTTCTGGTGGGAGATCGGGTGCTCTTGAGTATCTCCTACCAAGGGTGTGGTGAGTTTCGGTACCAAAGGGAAGCTTAGCCTTAGGTGCGTTGGACCTTTCACCATATTAGCAGCGGATTGGGAAATTGGCTTACCGTTTGGATCTTCCACGAGGCTATCTTGGTGCATAACGTGTTTCACGTGTCCATGTTGAGAAAGTACTTGCGAGACCCGAGAAGTTCACATCGAGCTAGAACCTTTGATTATTGAGCAAGATCTATCCTTTGAGTCCAAGCCGGTGCACGGATTACGGAAAGGTCGAAAAAGTATTGAGAAATAAGACTTTCTTTGTATGTCAAAGTGCTTTGGTAGCATCAGACGAGAGGAGCAACTTGGGAGTTGGAGTCTCGCATGCTGAGCTGCACCCGGCGTTCACGTCAGTGCGTGTTTTTCTAGTTGGTTGTTTTGTTTCTGTTGTGGTTGGGTTAGAATTGGGGTGAATTCTGTTTAAGGAAGGTAGAATGTAATACCGGAAAATGTTTTATTAATTGCTTAGTTAATAGAGAGACTTAAGTGAAAAGATTTATTAAAAGAGTTTTGGGGGTTTGGAAAGTTAAGACAACACAGGCTTGGGCTTGGCCTGTGGGATTTCTAGGCCCAGAGGGAGGAGGCCACCACTTAAAACCACAGCCCCCACCCTCGCCTCCACCCTGCCCCTGCTCCTGCAGCCGCCGCCTCCTAGCCTTCTTTGCCTTGCGCATGGCGTCTTCTTTGCGCACATGCCGACATGCGCCGACGACCGTGCTTGACGCCCGTCGCTGCCAGCGCCGTCTTCTCCGTGCTGTGTCGTCGTCCTCGCTGCTGCCGTGGTGCCTTCGTCTTCGTCGTGCCTTGCGTCGCCGTCGTCTTGTTCCCCGGCGCCCGTCGTCGACGGCTATTCGCTATCCGCGTGGATCCGGAGGAAGGAGGAGGAGATCGCGAGCATGTTCGTCGTCGTGTTCGTCGGCGTGTTCCGTCGTGTCGTCAAGGGTAACTCCGTTGGTCCTCTAGATGAGTTTTAATCAAGTTGGATTTCGTCTGTTTTCTGGACCGCCGTGACAGTTTGGGTTAATCGGCTGTTCTGCGTTAGATCCGTCAGGATTCAGGTCTGATCCTCTTCTAGAAAATTGTAGAGGACTTGATTATCTTTCAGGGAGTGCTAGAACGCGTTATTCCGAGTTGTGTAGCAAAAGTTATGAATTTTCTAGTGCTGCTGTTCTGCAGATCGGAGTAGTTCTGGACAGAGTTTAGTAGATCGGTTTGTGCGACGGAAATAGTTGCGAATCAGAAATTCTTCATGTTAGGAACGTTTTAGATAATTTTCTTAGCTTTCCATAAAGGTCAAGAAGTCCGGATTTGAGTTTCTGGGTGAAAGTTATGCCTGTTTTAGTCGCTGTCCAGAGGTCCAATGTGAATTTGGATGCTTTAAAAAGGTTTGGATCGGTTAGTAAATGGCCGAATCAGAGTCTCTCCAACTCAGTTTTGTAGATAATTTAATTATCTTTACAGAGAGTCAAGAAGCTTAATTTGGAGTTACGTGCTGAAAGTTATGAGTTTTGGAAGTCGGCTGTCTGTGGTTAGGCAGATTTGGCCGAGGGGTTGAGGATTTAATTGAGATAAATTGTTGGGTTAATTGGGGTTGCTGTTATTTTATACCTAGAAACCCGTTACTGTCATGTTAGTAATTATTAATTAAATATTCAGGAGGAGAGCAGTTTGGGGTTGTGCCTTCTCACCGTTCTTCATTTTCTATGGTTGAGGCAAGTATAACCTTGCTATGATTAATCTGTGTGATTGAGTGATGATCACAGTGGTGTTTGAGTTATGAATGCTTTACTTGTGAATTTGAGTAATGTTACGAGTTGTTAATGCTATTTATGTTTTGTTTACATTATGGCATTTATGAGATTTGTTGATCGTAGTATGGTGAATGCATGATATCTTGTTGATACATTCACATATATGCATCATATTGAGAAGTATTGAAGTCTTGGTCATGTGGTGATCAAGCATCGAGGTCCCCACACTTGCGGTGTGGGCAATTGGTCCACTGCAGAAGGTACAGGCATGGGTGTCATGGCGGATGCACACTCCGCGTCTGGGTAAAATCACGAAAGAGATGAGAAGAGGAGCCTTTGATCATAATGCATAGCATGAAATTCATATGTAATATGTTTAACTTGAGGTTAATGTTCATGCTTGCATTTGATACTGATTATACTTCTTGAGTCGTTGGACTCACTCTTCTTTGTTGTTTATTTGTTTTAGGTACCAATGTGAGAATGGCATATATGGGATCAAAAGGGATTAGCTTCGTTGCGTGCACTATTCCTTCAATAAGAAATAAAGACAGTCATGATAATCTTGTTGGCTTGTTAGCTTAATTGGTTAAGTTTATTTTCCATCAGTTAAATGTAATAAAGACTTAGTATCATTGAATATTATCTTTAGTTCATTATTTAGAACTTGTGCTATTCATGCTTATTTAAAGCGCCATCGGTTAATAAACAAAGGAGGTTATGCTGAAATTTTAGGTAACCTATATTAGTTGTTGTTTTATTGTGGATAGTTAGTAGCATTTAGAGGCCTATGTTGGGGTGGGGTGTTACAAGACAAGTGGCTATGGAGAGGTTAGACTAGCAATATGCCTTTTGGATATTGGACACCTAACACTTATGTAGGTGTGTTTAATGATGTCTTTGCACAAGTTGTCACTCAATTTAGAGTTTTAGGCTGAAACTAGATAAAATTTAACGAAAGTTCGAGAGAGAATGTTTCCTAGTGCTCAACCCGATTAGGCGGATTGGTCATGAATTTTGTCGGACCATGGTGATGGTTTGACCGGCCACCCAATGGCGATCGAGATCGTATAATTGAGAATTGCCGAGAGGGTTTTGGATTTTGTGGAAATTGTCTTGGGTTGAGTTTAGAGACCTAGGTAATTGCATTTATGGTGCATGAAATATGTTTGGACTAACGTTAGGTGAGAATAATTTCTTTATCTTTGATGTGTATAGTGCTTGGATGCAACCATGGTCGATGGCATGGACTAGGATTATGCTTGAGGATGAGGTGAGGTATAGTCAAGGAAGTCGGGGATGGTTGGGATCAAGCAAGGCACAAAGGCAAAGGATATTGAAGGGAAGGTTCAAGCAATGGTTCATCGAATGATGTGGTTAGTGCAAGTGAGGCATAGTGGGAGGCCGACATGGAGAGACTTGACAATGTGTGAGACATTGGTGAACCTACACATTACAAGTATGGAGATTACTTACAAAGAAGGAGATGGCTATGGATTTGGCTCGGGAAGATGTAAGGTCCATAGTCATCTGAGAGGTGGAAATGGCGATGAGTCCAATGTGGCGCTTGGAGGGCATTGTAAGAGCAATTTAGGTCAAGGAGACACTGAAAAGGCTAAGTGAATAGAAAGATTGATTCTTAGTGGGTCAAGGCTTGTAGACTTTGAGAAGTGTGCATAAGTCATTTGAGTGTAAAAGGTGGTGTGTGTGTGTGTGGGGGTTAACGAGGTTCACAGTTGTGCTAATAGATAGTATTCATTAGTGTTAGATGTGGATCATTGCTCCATCCATATGAGTGGGATGGGTTGTTGGCTAACCAACTATCTATTATTTAGAGTTTGAGAGGCTTCCTTGGGGTGAAATCTTTGGGTGAGTAGGAGAAAGCTCTATCCTCTATGGTGGAGTGGCTATAAAATCTACATCTATAAGTTATCATAGATTAATCTTGTTCATTCCATATGATGTGTTCTTACTCTTGTTGATTTTGCTTGTTTTGATTGCTATTTTCTCTCTCTCTCTCCCTCTCCCTCTTGATCTTGCTTGGATCCTAAGGTTGTGTAAGTGATGTAGATGCTTCATCGGATCTTATATCATCCATCTAGGGATATGTGGGGATATATTTAGACCCATCTTAGCAAGATATTGAAAAGTTGCATGATTTGGTTCGATTTGGAGCCCTTCTAGTGAAATCTTATTCCTAGGATTTGGCCTTGAATCTTTGGATGCTCTTACTTGCTGTGATATGTGGGAGGATATTTAGACCCATCTTAGCCATACTCAACCCAGGTAAGTCATATATCAAGTTCTTGAGTTTTGCTCGATTTTAGTGCAACCTTGCTTGTCTTGAAGAAAGGTTGAGACTTTGGATAAGATCCATCGATCTTTGGATGGATTAGGTTCCTAAAATCCTCAACAAGGTGTATGCAAAGTTCCAAATTATTTGGATTTGTACTTTGATGGTTACACCATTTTTTATTTTGCTTCAGGCTGATTTTTTGGTCTGGAATAGGAGTAAGTGCAGATCGCCCTTAGGCCAGTGGTGACCGCCAACCTCTCGACTGGTCCAATTGCTTCCCTCATAGCAATCTAACTAGTTTAGGCGGTTCAACTCCATTTGCTTCCGTATTTTATGAGTTCTTTGTTCATGTACAAATCTGATTTTTCAGCTTTCAATAGCTAGCGGAGTGAAAGTTTCAGAGTACCATTTGGAGGGTTGAATTTAACATCATTCACCCTTCTTATTGCCATATCAGGTTAATTAATACTTTGTTTTTAATTATAGCCATCATAATATTTTCAGCTAAGGTCCTCGGATTATACCTTTGATTGGAGGGTAAATGTATTCGATAAATACCAATTTGCGACGAAAGACTACACGGCAGAACTCTTTAAACTGACTAGGTCTATTCCCCGAGTGGTATCTAGCCGGTGCAAGTCCATGGGTTGAAGACTACTTTTTTTAATTAATTTTGAAAGCACCTAGTTGAACTGTAAATAACTATCTGTTGGTGATCTTTTCCATGGTATTCTTGTTGACATCTGACGGGGTTTCCCATTTATTTGCGACGAACATTTCTCGCGCCGTTGTTTTGCTTGTGAATACTTGAGCACATCTAATTAATTAGCATAGCTTTCGACTGGACAAACAAAAACAACAAGCATGTAGTACTACTTATTTTGAGCCCTTGGAACTTGATCCCACAATGGGATACAGCTCGATCTTTGGGGTGGTATTGACCTAATTCTGTTTTTATAAAAGAACATGCTCCCATGAGGAAAAATTTTCAAAACTGGTTTAAGAGCAATCTCAACGATCCTACACTAAGATTAGTGTTGCGATGAATAAAAAATTAACGAAAAAAGAAAAGAAAGCAGTGTCTCATATAAGACATTGCTTGAGTACGTAATCCAATACAAAAACATCAGCTAAGATATCTATTGGGGAGGAAAACGATGTCTACCACATTATAAATGTGTTACTACTGTATTAAGCGGTGCATTGGGGAGAAAATTGAAATAAATATTAAATTATAATATTGATTAATGATAGATATTGTACATTGGAATGATGATGTCTAGCCTAATGTCTGTATAAAGTGGCAATTTATAGATATTCTGTACAGTGTTATCATCAGGAATACCCTAAAAATTTAAAAAGAACACGGAGGAATTGTGCACCTGGAGTCCACTCTGCTCTTTTATGAACAAAATCCGTGGCCATAAATATGACCATCTGGAAGAACAAGCCATGCAGATCCCAGGTACTGATTGCATTGTGTAAGGATCTCCGGTGTTCTGCTGCTGGCAGATTCTTCTTTTTAAGAAGGAAAATGGCACTCAAACTAGCGGTTGAGCTAGGATTTTGCAGATGGCTGTTCGAACAATAAGACCTTATTTTCAGAACATTTGGCGGTTCAAGTATGAAGTGAACCCCTGCTGGCCAAGGCAGGAATTTTGGACACATCAGCATTGTGGCAGCGTAAAATTCCAAATCTAGCTCTTGGTGCAAAAGAATTCCAAAGTAGCCCCTTCGACCGCTGCGTTCACGCCGTGCCGACACGTGTCGGTTGTGCGGTCCCCGACCGCCGCGACCGCCTTGTTCATCGATCGTGCGATGCGGGACCGCACCATACCTGTCGACCGCGACCGCCACGACCAGCGTCCGGCCGCATGACGCGGATGCTGACCGCCGCGATCCGCTGCGCTAAATTTTTGTTTAGGGTTTGGTATATGTATTTAGTATAAAATTTATATGTTTTATTGAGTTATTTACAATAAAAATAAATTTGGATATATGAAATGGTGTTTCAAAAAATTTGAATTTGATGTAGAGTCCAGTTTATAGCTTGTGTGATTTTTGTTGCATTTTGAAAATTTAAAATTATGTTTGGTAGAGTCTGAGCGAAATATGTGCTGAAGTAATGATTCTTGTGTTGTGATTTTCTAGATTCTTGTGGTGAAAATATGTTGAGCCGACAATAACATTTTTTTATCATGGTATGTTGTTTTATTGTAGGAAATTTAATGAAATTTTTTTGAGGACAAGCTGTGATAAGAACAATTGGGCGAAAGGAAGGAAAGTGATATTTAACGGTGGGAAAATGAATGCGAAAAGATGAGGAGATTTTATCTTTGATAATTAAAATACACTTCATAATAAACAGATATATTGAACTAGGTGTGAAGTAATGATTGATGTATTTATGATTTTTGTAGATTCTTGACCGTGAAAATATGTTGAGCCGACAATTTTGTAGGAAGCGACTTGAGTCGATCCAAGTGAGTTTGTAGAGTTTTGTCAATTTTGTACTTTTAAAGCGGGAAAAAATCGGGAGTAGTTGTAATAAAAGTTTATGTTCCTTTGTATTTGTAGGTGCGTAAAAATTTTGAGATAATTTTTTAAGAGCTATTATTTGTAGACGATCGATACATACAATGGTAAGTGATATTTTGATTTTAGTGAGAATTAGTGTACCGAGAGAACCAGTATATTAATATTGGTAAATGACTTGCAATCTGAATCATTGAATGCGAAAGAGCGAGATAATAAACTTCATAATACGATTGGGAGTAACATCGCGTACATTTTATTACATGCATAACATATAGCATGATATCGACTAATCTACCCTTTCGTCGACCTCTTGTGTGGACCGGGGCCACTTTCCCTTCCTTGCCCGCTCGACGTTGAACTCCTCCGCGGCCTCTTTTGCCTTAGCCGCCATTTCCCTCTTTCTCTCGCGCTCCCTCTCGCGAGCCTCCCGCTCCCTCGTGCCGCGCGCCGAGATGGGCTTGCGACTCGCGTTGTATCGCGAGGGTGTGCTCGTGGTTGGCGCTCCTCCTGCAGCAACTCCTTGTCTGTTTCACTTTCGACTACTAAAGTCGAGGTCCATTGGTCCATGGTGGATCTCAAGATCGATCCATTGCGGTAGCTACATAGGGAGCTCGGAGACTACAAAGCGAGGGAGAGATTGTTAGTGCGTGATGTGAAGGAGAAAATATTGGGAAAAATGGTGCATGTGTTTGTTACCGGTTCTCGATAGGATGAGGTGTCAAAACGGCGGTTGGGGTATTCACTGGAGTAGTTTGCGCAACCCTAGTAACGCATACCCAGGGTGATGCATTCCTTCGATTTGATGAACTTGCCGTGTCCCGCACCAACAAAGGGGTGTCTCCCCGAGTGGGAGTTGCGTGACGCTCGTTGGGGGCGTCCGGGATGGGGTTGTTGCTCGTGGCCACTCTTTGCGGGAGGCGACCTCATAACCGCAGCCTTGCTTGTTCCTCATGACCATGAGAAACCCTTGCTTGTTCCTCATGAGCAGCATGACAGCTTGGTATGTTGTGTCTCCTCCCATACGCCTTCTTGGGACTCCTCCTAGCTTTCGCTAGCTAGCATTTATCATGTCCAGCAATTTACGCCATCCCTTTAGTTTCTTGTTATTCATTTCAACGTGGAGAAGGAATGTATGATGTAGTGTTAGATGGTGTAGTGTTCTCTACAGACGCATTGCACGTCAATTTATAAGGCGAAGGGTAGCCATGTGTTTTTGGTCGCTGCGCAAAGCTGGGCTCTTTTGTGATGTCAGTGCGCAAAGCTGGGCTCTTTTGTCATGAAAGAAGGCAGATCATGTCACTGCGCAGAGCTGAGATCTTTTGTCATGTCACTGCGCAAAGTGGGATCTTTGTGTCATATTCTTCTGCAAAGGCGGCCTCTTTTGTCATGTCCTTTGCGCAAAGGCGCCTCTTTTGTCATGTCACTTTGCAAAGCTTGCTTCTTTTGTCATGTCCTTGAGCAAAGCTGCCCCGTTTGTCATGTCACTGCATAAAGGCGGCCTCTTTTGTCGTATCCTTTGTGCAAAGGCGGCTTCTTTTGTCATGTCCTTGAGTAAAGCGCCACGTTTTGTCATGTCCTCTGCATAAGCTAGCATCTTTCATCATATCAACGAGCAAAGGTGGCCTCTTTGTCATGTCCTGAGCAAAGCTACCCGGTTTGTCGGTCCTTGCACAAAAGGCATGTTTGTCATCTCACTAGGAAAGGCGTCAGCTTTTGTCATCTCCTTGAGCAAAGGTAGCCTCTTTTGTCATCTCACGATGAAAGGCGGCATCTTTTGTAATTTCAACGAGCAATCTTGGCCTCTTCTATCGAGATCCTTGATCAAAGTTGGTTTCTTTGCCCTCGAAACAAAAGCGGTGTCTTTTGTCATCGTCACTACGCAAGGCGGCATCTGGTGTCATCTCCAGCAAAAATGCGCGTTTTGTCATGTCCTGCGTGAAGCGACCTCTGTAGCCATTTCAGCGAGCAAAGCTGCCACGATTTGTCATCTCGAGGAAAGGCATCTTTTGTCATCTCAGCGAGCAAACTGCCCGTTTTATCATATCCTTTGCATAAAGTGGCCTCTTTTGTCACATCAACTGCATAAAACGCCCTCTTTTGTCACTTCTCGTTGTGAGCTGTCCTATTTTTGGTTTTGGGCGCTGCGGTTACTTTTGGTTTTGGGCGCTGCGATATGTTCTCTCGTTTGGTACAAATAACGCAGTTGGGGTCCCATGACATTGTAGGCATCGAACCTGCAAATCGGAAAAACAAATCGTTTTCTAACCTACCATGTGGGCGATGGTCCGGTCGGATATGGGTCAGAGAAGGAAGACCTTCCGTTACAAAGGAGGAGATCTTGGTCCACACACCACTTGATACCAAGTCGGCGTGCTCAACTAGCATGGCGAAATCACGGACACAATGAGGGGCCTTGTCGTGCGGGTCCTCGAAGGCCACTTCAATAGCGGGCGACGTTTCTTAGATGCCCACGCTCAGGAAAAAATACTTATAGCACATTTTTGTTATTGCTTATGGAGCCTCCATCTTTCTAGTCCTTTCCATGAGATGGCCGTCGACTTCTCCGCTGGATCGACCCTCCGAGCGAGCGGTATATGGACAATTATGTGCATACATTATGGGAGCGAATAATTGAGTTGAAGGGCGAATGGAGACTCTCAATGAGGAGAACATCGACCTCGCCAGCCGATGCAAAGCGAGAGGGCAGACGAGGAGGTCGTGAACATAGGAAGCTCGTATGATCCCACATGTTGCTTTGAACCCTAGGCTGCATATGTGCGTGCCACTACCACGGCAGCCCGACACGTCGAGAGATGGCCCCTCTGCAATACTCCATGTGGGTACCACGAGGCTCGTTTGGAATATAGGCAATGAGGTGTGCGGTTATACATTCTACCGGTACAGACTTTCTATGATATGGAAGGTGTGAGTCTCGGCCTCCGGCGATCAACGAGGCGGACGACAACGCCGCATCAAGCGCAGCGCATGCGGTACATCAACATGCGGGCAATGGGCGTGACCCTGTACGCCGATGAGTGGGATGTACCGCTGGTCGAGGCGGTGCTCTCGGGGGCTCCTAAGGATCAAGCTCGGAGGCCCGTCTCCGGCGACCACGATAGGCATCGGTGCGCTCATCATCCCAGGGGTCAAGCAACTCGTAAGCCATCTCACGCGCAGAAGGAAAACAAGTTAATCTACATTGATAATAAAATGTGCAACAAATAACAACATAATTAACAACAAAGCGTAGACAGCGACCAAAGCGTGCGGAATATGCGAACACATACATCAAATGTACACAAATATGACCGACGACAACTAAACATACGAATGTACACAAACAAACATACGAATGTACAAAAACATAAAATGTGCGTGACATACGGACATAGAACCAACAATGCATCGTACATCTACTCAATAATAGAAGGGACCTCGCAACACATGGCGAGTGCATCACAATGCGAGAACACATCAACACATGGAAGGAACCAACAAGGAGTACAACAAAATATTGTATTTGCTACTACGGAGGGTTGCTTGATGTCGACTGCTTGAGCCTTTGGGCGAGGTGCCCAATCGTCTTACATAGCCTACACTTTGGTAGCCCTGAACTCGATCCCCACGTTGTTGTCATCCATGTCATTGCGGATGCGATGGCTTTGTTATCTGCCACGGTGACATGCTTGATGCATCGTTGGGCACCTACTTTACCTCCTCGGCCATAATTCTACATGTAGTGCATGTATACCCGTATGAATGAAACTACGCACTTGAGGTTGCATACAAGTCTTGCATGTCGTGAATGCGTGAGATGTCTTGGTGACGCTTCTTTCCATACTGCGCGGGCCGCATACACATGGGAGCATGGTTTGTGAAGAAGGCGGGGCTTGTTGCGGGTGCAAGATGCTTTTGTCATCAATCGTGCATACGTGTTTGCGATTCCTACGATGTGACCCATGCGTACTTTTGCACAGGCGAACCTCGAACTTGTTCCTTAGGCCATCAATGGGCGAGAGCAATGTGGGCGACTCTTCTCCATCTTTTTGCCCATATCGCTTTGCATTACCTCGAGTATTGCTTGTTTTCGTCGAGGTGCTTCTTCGCCATCATGGCTCTATTGACAAAATACCCGGCAGTGTGGTTCCGACTCTCCTCCACGATTGCCGTGATTGGTAGGGATCGGCGCCCTTCAAGACTCCGTTGTAAACCTCGGCATATTTGTTGTCATGATCCCATACCTCGCCCTCGGTGTCATGCAACAAAGACCACATCTCAAGTCGGTGCATTTGATTGAACCCATTGTGTGAACACCCCAACTCTTGTGGAGCCTCCCTCCACGGCCCCAGCTTCTGTCTGGACATGCTTGCTAGCCTCCTGATCGAGTTGCCTCCACAAGGTGTCAAACTTCCGCACAGTTACGCACACATAGCTTACGGTTACGCACACATTAAGTCCTTGTCACGGAACCTTACATGGAAGTTCGCGCCAGATGCCTCATGCACCAGCGGTTCTTGGATCATTCCTTTGGAAGGGGGCGCGTCCCGTGCATCGTTCCTTAGCCTTGAGGCAAGCATTGCATTGCGGTCGAGATGATACACACTTGGGGCGACCTTGCACTATAGTACGCTTCACATTGGCAAGGAACCAAAGCCAATGCTCGATATTCTCATTCTCCACAATTGCAAATGCCACTAGGAGTGGCGGTCATTTGCGTCCTTACTAGCTGCGGTGAGGATAGTACCCTTGTACTTGCGGATATGAGCGTCCGTCTATCGTTATGCCGGACGGCACGACACGAAGCCTTGTATCGCTGATGGAAGGCCCGAACACTCATCAAGAATATAAGATTCGGCCCCTCGTGGGATGAACCCTCTCACACTGTTAATGTGCGTGCAGGTTTGATTACGTGATTCTTGCGGCATTCTTGGGACGGGTCGTACGCCTCCTCGTCGTCCCAAACATACGGTGCGGCACCATTCGTTTCTTCGCCATGCCTTCTTGTAGCTCGGTTCAATCCCTCAGTATTGCTACTTCGCCATTATAACTTTTGGAGAAATCGATACATACGCCACGATGAGTGTAACATCCCAAATTTTTTCATTTTACTTAAATTATTTTACGGGATTTATTTGATTTTATACGGAGTTTATTCTGGAGTTTAAAGCAAGAAAATATGTTTTAAATATTTTCTTAAACCTAAAAGTATTTATTTTGATTTTCTAGGCCTCCTAAATTTTATAGAATTTTTGAGAATTTTCTAGAAATTAAAATCAATTTTGATGCCAAGAGATACTTTTATAAAGTGTTAAAATGGTCAAAATAAAGTATAAATATTTTTCTTAAGCATAAAGCATTCCCAAGGATTTTCTGTAATTTTATAGAATTTTTAAATATTATTTGCTATTTTAAAGTGTTTAAGAAAACTCCTCCCATTTTAAAAATAAAATTGAATTTAAAACCGGATTAATCGGTGGTGACAAGTGTCACACGAGGATTTAATCTTACCCCTTCTCTCATTTAATCCTATCCTTCCATTTTCATTAAAATCGGATGGCTAGGAAGTTGCCACGTGTTTCAAATCTAGCCATTCATTTCTCCCTCTCTCTATCTCTTCACGCGTGGGACCCACGGTCATCACTAACCTCCCCCTTCTTCCTTTGCCTCTCTCTCTTCCTCTCTGGCGATTTGGTAGCCGCCACCCTCTTCACCGCCTTGGCACCTCCATCGCCTTGGCCCGCCTCCCCTTCTTGCATGCCCCTGTGTGGCAAGCCTCGCCTCGCTCTCGCGCCAGCCAAAGCCGTGACGTCGCCGCAATGGCATGCCGTCTGGCAGACGGCCATGTCATGCCATGCACGTGGGCACTGCGTGGCGGCCCGATCAGGCGACCACGTGGCGCACGTCATTTCTTCCTTTTCTTTTATTTTATTATCGTGATGATGTCATAATTCCAAATTTTCAATATAAAAGTAAATCAAGAAAATCATCTTTTCTTTTCATTCATTCTAAACTTCCTAAAGCTTAGTAAATGCTCATTTTAACTCCAAATTTAACCATTTAAATTTCTAAATTTTTCTAAAAAGTAAACTTTGCATTTCTAAGTCTTTTCAAATTTTAGAATTTTATTTGAATTTTATTTTATTTTTTCTTGGTTCTTCACGTGTAGACTACGAAGATTTAAAGTCGAGGGCAGATTATTGCTTGATTTCAACGTCGAGCATCCAGGCAAGCTACACCTTTGATCATATTGCTCCAGTATTTTACAGTATTTATATTGTTTTTAAATTATTATGCATGCGTAATTTTATTCAATTCTAGTTCAAATTCGATTTGGATGATAGTTATGCCTAATTCCTTTGTATAGCCAATTTGATATTTCATGTCAATATACCTTGTCAAACCTAGATAAAACCTAGTTGGTACATTAGTATTAACTAGACATTTGGTGGAAAAGCTTAGCCATGCCAAGAATATTAAGATTTGGGGACTTTCTTCACATAAATGATACTTCTTTCACATAAAATGATACTTCTTTCACATAAAATGATAGACTTTAAAGTTGATTTCTGGACTTTGGAAAGTCGGAATTGTTTATAAAATGTTTATAATCAAAATATAAAACTGGTTTAGACTTAGGCAATGGTAAGATGGTGGGTGCTTGCTTGGCATGCATCGTAGTTGTAGCTCGATGTTGATTGCACCGACACAAGGGGTTCGAGGTTTGGCCTAAGTCAATTTAAGGACGGTGCAGTGAGCTACTTTTACAAAGTCACACCGTACTACCACAAGTCCGGTATGGGACGGACCTAGCCAACTAATTTGCAAAGTTTCAATTAGATATCGCTAAAGGTTAAATGTGGGCGTGGTGAAGCCACGAGAAGTCTCACATGGCACAAAGGGGCTCCAACACGTGGATTCGTGTTGTAGTGAAACTGTAGTGGCGGCGTTATCTTTTGGCAACTAAGCATTGTAAAGGCTTTGTCGTGAACTCTCGACCACACACCTAAAGCGGTGTGTTGATCATGTGACAAAGCGAGAGAACATGTCTTGTGGGTAAGTTGTACACCTCTGCGGTAAAACTATCACGGATAGCCGTGTCGCGGTCATGGACATGCTAAGTAGGGTTTTCACAGATTAGACTTTGGTTTTATTAAACTTTGGTTGTGAAAATCTGTTTGTGGAAAAGCTGGTTATCTTTTGGAAAAGATGGTCGGGTGGGATACAGAGATTAGGTTAGTGTTGGTTGGTGCCTCACTTACGTTATTATCTGGAACAATGTTGTTTTACTTAAAGTATTCAAAACGACTTTTATTGTAATAATGATGTTTAAACCAATTCTTTGTCATTTATGCAAACAACTATATTATGCCATCCTTGTGAATCCTTATGCATGCATACAATCTGTTAAATCTCCGGTGTAGCTTGTGGAATGCGTTTGTACTCATGTGGCTCTATCTAACTCTTTGGGAGGAAGACTTGACGATTGCGGTGAGGACTACAATTGGGCCCACGTCTTACGGTCAATTCGCCCTTGTGGGAAGTTTGGATGAAATTCCGCTATATTATTTTGTTTCATTTGTTATTTTGGTGTTATGCTCTATTGTAAACTTTGAACTTATTATCAAACTTACGCTTTATTATATTTTGGTTGAATGTGAGATATTCATCGCTGCAACCACATGTGCACTAAGCTTTCACAGGATAGTCACGAATAACACGAGAGTTTGGAGTTGTTGCTCGGGTCCGCAGAGATGGTATCGAGCATGTTGACCCTAAGGCGTGCTTAGTAGATAGAATAGAATGGACAAACTTTAAGGATATATTTTAAGGATTCAAAATACTTTAAAATTTCTAAATCCGACTCTTTAAGCTTTCTCTCTCACTAACTTCTAATTTAAAATTGTTTACTAATTTCTCCTCTTATTCTAAATTTGTAGATGGTGAGCGTCCTACCCAAAGCACCCACGGAACTAGTCTTTGGACACTTGGTGATTGCCTTTGGGCTCTTCTTGAGGAGATAGGTTTTACGGTTCGCCCTATTTACGGTACGTGAGCACCTATGGAGACCAAAATGTTGGAGAGTTGAAGTGTTGGTCTTCGCCGGATGGGAGATGGAGCAGCTACCCATACTTCGGCAGCT
Source organism: Bonia amplexicaulis (assembly GCA_036346245.1). Classification (NCBI taxonomy): domain Eukaryota; kingdom Viridiplantae; phylum Streptophyta; class Magnoliopsida; order Poales; family Poaceae; genus Bonia; species Bonia amplexicaulis. The sequence continues at coordinate 8,481 of JAYGGG010000567.1, read as the reverse complement.
CAACGCCTCGGGACACCTTTGCCAATGGGATCCGAGGATGCGCCACGCGAAGCCATTCGCGGCTAAGGGACATCTACGCTCAAGATCTTCAACGCTCAGCGTTCGTTACTACCCGGTAGGTTCCTCGGCCTGTGCGTCTACTCCACCCACGAGATTCGAGGCAACCCCGGCTTGTTCGGCAAGTTCGGTTCACCAAGTCCTTGGACTACGCGTGCCGAGCCACTCACGGAGGAGTTGAGCTCTGTTCCACGAGAGACTTGAGGCGGAGGAAGAGTTGGCCTAGTACCAGGCGAAGCGAAGGATCTTACGTCGCAGTGCTACCACTCAAAAGCGCAAGATCCGGATGTGCGGAAGTAGCGCTTCATTGTTAGAGTCATTGCTTAAGTTATCCTTAGAAAGCGTTACTTGTGGTTGTTATTCCTTTGTCAATGACCTCAAGATTATCTTTATTAATGAAGTATTTTCTTGAATGTTATTTAAGTTTTTGAATTGTTATGTGTTTTGTTGGTGGGAATGTTACATAGAACCTCTCCTAATTCTCTCTTTCTTTCCTCTAAATCGGAAGGCTGACAAGATGGTGAACACGGAAGGAATGCCATCGAAGGAAATCCCAGCGAGTCTTGGGAGCACAAGGAAATGAAGCCACCCTTTTCCTCCACCCCATGATGTCGGACGGATTGGGCTCGATTGATGGCCAACCAAACTCGATTGATTCAGCTTTTAGCTCAAGCGATCAATAATCATTTCGGCCAGTTTATTGGTGTTAGCCAAAGCTCCCAAGCCGTCTCTAGGAATTCCACGAGAATGAGGGCCCAACTTTCTCAAGTAGCAGAACCAGATGGATCTTGATGATTGGCTCATGCTATTGAAAAGAAGTTGGAGATTCGCGATGTCTTGATCGGGAAAAAGTTCTTTTGCTACCCATCGGTAAAGCGGACCGACCTACGAGTGGTGGGATACTCTAACCGCCTCTCATGCCAACCCCAGGCTATTTCTTGGAATGAGTTCATGCATGATTTCAAAGCTCACATCCCTCAGGAACCAAGATTACGAAGAAGAAAGAATTTAGAGCTTTAGCCAAGGAAGCCCTTCTGTTAATGAGTATCTGCAAAATTCAACCGGCTATCCCGCTATGCACTTGGAAGGCGTAGCCACGATGAGGACAAGCAAGAAAGGTTCTTGGAAGGATTAAATGACAATCTTCTTGTCTGGTTAATCTCTGGTGACTATCTGATTTCCATCAGCTGGTGAGCAAAGCTATTCGCCAAGAGGCAAAATTTGGAAATGGAGAACGAAGGCGGAGGATGGTCATGCGAGAAGGGAAATCCAGGAGGATATTCAAAGGCTCGTTTTACCTCTCCGCAGAGCATTCAGTTCAAGACTCCCTTCAACAAGTTCAAGCCATGATCAAGCGGTTTCAGGCCGACTTCCAACCGCCCACCTCAGCAAAGCAATAGTCCTAATCCTCCAGCAAGCCATGGGCAGGTGCCTAAAAGTACCGCCTCACCTGAAGGAGTAACCTGCTTTTATTGCAAAGAGCAGGCATTATGCTAAATCTTGCAGAACAAGCTCCAAGTTGCGGCTAATACCAATGCATCGGTAGTGACCCCAAGGCCACAATTCAAGAAAGGGAGAACTCGATGAAGGGACATGTAAACCATGTCACTTCTTGAAGAAACTCGATCGCACCGGATGTTGTGTTAGGTATGTTTCTTGTGAATTCGATACCGGTATCAGTCCTTTTTGATTCGGAGCATCCCATTCTTTCATTTCAAAAGCTTTTATGATTAAGAATGGGGTAAGCAGGTACCTATGGGTAGTTCTATGATAGTTCATTCCCCTGGGGCAAAAATGAGGTCAAGCACCTTGTGTCCAAAAGTAGAAATGCTCATAGATGGGACTTTGTTCATAGCAGACCTTATAGTTTTGGAATCCCAAGGTTTGGATATCATTCTTGGCATGAATTGTTAGCCAAGAATAATGGACGGATCAATTGTGCTAGCCGATCCATATCCCTCACCAATGATCGGGGAAAGTAACTTTTATCCCAAAACACCGAGGAAAAGGAATGTGTGAAGTTAATCGACTTCAAGCCCTAGAAGAAGTGCAGGTTGTGCAAGATTATCGAGATATTTTCCGAAGAGCTGCCGGGAATGCATGAGATAGGGAAATTGAGTTTGTAATCAACCTAGTTCCTAGAGCCGCACCAATTTCAAAGAGGCCGTACAGAATGCCAGCAAATGAGTTAGTCGAGCTAAAGAAGCAACTTCAAGAATTGGAAGAAAAAGGATATATTAGTCAAGTTCTTCACCATAGGGATCACACTGTTGTTGTTAAAAGAAAGATGGAAGTATGAGGATGTGCATAGATTATCGAGGACTCAATGAGATTACAATCAAGAATAAGTACCCGTTGCCCAGAATAGATGATCTGTTTGATCGAGCTAAAAGAGACAAGTATTTTCTCAAGATAGACTTGAGGTCGAGGATATCATCAGTTAAGGATTAAACCGAGGACATTCCCAAGGCATTTCTCCACTCGATATAGACATTATGAGTTCACTTTGTAATGTCATTTGGATTGACTAATGCTCCGGCATATTTTATGAGTATGATGAACAGTGTATTCATGGAATACTTGGACAAGTTTATTGTAATCTTTATAGATGATATTCTTATCTATTCAAAAGATAAGGAAGAGCATGAGAAACACCTTCGGATAACTTTGGAAAAACTCAGAGAACATCAGCTTTATGCAAAGTTCAGTAAATGTGAATTTTGGATAAAAGAAGTTGCCTTTCTGGGACATATTGTGACAGCTGAAGGAGTTGCTGTGGATCCTTCCAAAGTAGAAGCAGTTTTGGAATGGAAGCAACCCAAGTCAGTAACCGAAGTCAGAAGTTTCCTTGGACTTGCTGGTTACTATCGCGCGCTATAAGCGGGATTCTCGAGTTAGCCAAACCAATGACCCGGCTTCTGAAAAAGGAAAAGAAGTTCGATTGGACAAAAGCTTGCGAGCAAAGTTTCTAGACCCTCAAGAGCAAGTTAGTCTCGGCACAGTTCTTATCACGATGATGTGCATAAGTTTTGAAGTATTTTGTGATGCTTCCCGTCAAGGTCTTGGATGTGTTTTGATGCAAGAAGGTCGGGTAATAGCCTATGCATCTCGTCAGTTAAGACCTCATGAAAGTAATTATCCTACACATGATTTGGAATTAGCAGCCATAGTGCATGCTACGAAGATTTAGCGTCATTACCTCATTGGTGTCATTTGTGAAATATATCGGATCATAAGAGTTTGAAGTATATTTTCACCGGCGAGAACTTAACTTAAAGCGAGAAGATGGCTCGAGTTAATAAAGGATTATGATATTGGAATCCATTATCACCCGGAAAAGCCAATGTTGTAGCCGATGCGCTCGTGAAAGTCTTATACAAAGAATGTGTGACGAGCGGATCGAGACTCAACTTCAAGAAGGAGTCTAGCACTTAAGTTTGAATTGAGCGGTGTTCTTACAGCCTAGAGATCGATCAACTCTAGGATCGGATCAAGGAAGCTCGAGAAAGTTGATGAGGATATTGGAAATCAAAAGAATATGAGAAGAGGCAAATCACACGGATTGGTGAAGATGAGCATGGGCTGATTTGGTATGAGAATCGTGTCTGCGTACCTAACAATCTAGAGATTAAGAAATTAATTCGCAAGAAGCACATGAAACCCCATACTCAATCCACCGGACGTACCAAGATGTGCAGGACCTTAAAGAAAGATATTGGTGGGTTAGTATGAAGAAGGAAATTGCGAGAATTTATTGATGCTTGTGACACTGTCAAAGGTTAAAGCGAACATCGAAGCCGCGAGGATTATTGCAACCTTGCCTATTCAGTTAGAAGTGGGAAGAAATAGGCATGGACTTTATAAGCTGGGTACCCGAACTCAATCAGGTTATGATTCCATACAGGTAATAATTGACCGGTTAACTAAAGTGGCACATTTATACAGTCAAGACTACATACTCGGTGGTAAGCTAATGAGCTGTATATGTCAAAGATTGTGTGTTTGCATGGGTTCCTAAAAGATAGTGTCGGATAGAGGAAGTCGGTTCACTTCCGGTTTTGGAAGAAAATTCATGAGGAATTGGGAAGTAAGCTTAACTTCAGTACAGCTTATCATCCCCAGACAGATGGACAGACGGAGCGAGTGAATCAGATTCTGGAGGATATGCTGAGAGCATGTGCCTTGGATTTTGGAAATAGTTGGGATAAGTCATTACCCTATGCAGAGTTCTCTTATAACAATAGCTATCAGACCAGTTTGCAGATGGCACCTTTTGAGGCACTTTATGGCGTCAATCGAGAACCTCTACTCAGGAGCGGCCCGGAAAAATTTGAAGATGCTAGTCCAAACTTACTTCATGATCTTTGAAGAAAAAGTAAGAAAAATCGAGGACGAGTTAAAATAGCCCAGTCAAAGCGAAGAAAATTATCTGGATAATCGTGACGTGAGATCTAACTTTGAAGTTAATGATTTTGTCTATCTCAAGTATCCCTCTTCGAGGTAAAAGATTTCGAGCAAGAGGAAAACTTGCACCAAGATATATCGGACCTTTCAAAATTCTCGGTAGCAAAGGGAAGTTGCTTATCGATTGGATACGCCACCAAGTGCATCGAGAGTGCATAATGTTTTCCACGTATCTCAATTAAAGAAATGTCTCCGGATTCGGTGAAACAAGCGACTTTGGAAAACTTGGGCTGAAGATCTTTCTTATCAAGAATAGCCAATCAAGATCTTGGAAGCAATGAGCGTCAAACCGGAAAAAGAGTCATCAAGTTGCGAGTTCGATTGGAGTAACCATCACAGAGATGAAGCAACACAGGAGCGAGAAGAGTTAAGAACCAACCATCCCCATCTCTTTGCTAGCTAGTTCAAATCTCGGTGAGATTTCTTTTAAGGGGTAGGATTGTAGCATCCCAAAATTTTTCATTTTACTTAAATTATTTTTCAGGATTTATTTGATTTTATCTGGAGTTTATTCTGGAGTTTAAAGCAAGAAAATATGTTTTAAATATTTTCTTAAAGCTAAAAAGTATTTATTTTGATTTTCTAGGCCTCCCTAAATTTTATAGAATTTTTGAGAATTTTCTAGAAATTAAAATCAATTTTTGATGACAAAAGATACTTTTATAAAGTGTTAAAATGGTCAAAATAAAGTATAAATATTTTCTTAAGCATAAAAGCATTCCCAAGGATTTTCTGTAATTTTTATAGAATTTTAAATATTATTTGCTATTTTAAAGTGTTTAAGAAAACTCCTCCCATTTAAAAATAAAATTGAATTTAAAACCGGATTAATCCGGTGGTGACAAGTGTCACACCAGGATTTAATCTTACCCCTTCTCTCATTTAATCCTATCCTTCCATTTTCATTAAAATCGGATGGCTAGGAAGTTGCCACGTGTCTCAAATCTAGCCATTCATTTCTCCCTCTCTCTACATCTCTTCTGTGGGACCCACCCGTCATCACTAACCTCCACCTTCTTCTTCCTTTGCCTCTCTCTCTTCCTCTCTGGCCGATTTCAGCGCCATACCCTCTTCACTTGGCCGTGCCGCTTACCATCCCATCTTGCCTCGGCCTCCCAGCTCATGCCCAGCCCATGGCCCGGCAAAGCCTTCTTCGCCTCTCCCCACAGCATAAAACCGCCGCAGCCATTATTGCCTCCCAAGGCTCCATCGGCGTTTTCTCTCCCCGATGGCGTTGTCTCGGCTTCCTCCCTCGCCACCGCATCCCGGAACCATTAATGGCGAGAATCCAAGCGTGTTTACCGTGGCTTCCTCCCGTTGCCGCAATCTCGGTGACCACCACCCACCTCCTCCTCTATAAAAGGCCCTCCCGAGACATCCCTCGGCACCGCACCACTCCTCCTCCCCTCTCCCCCACCTCCCCTCCTTTCCCTTGGAGAGCCTTGCAGCGAGCAACACGCCGCCCGCTTCTCTCGCCTGCTCGCCACCTCGGGCCACCGTTCGCCTCGCCGTCGGTGCGTCGCGATCACCGTCACCTCCTCTGAGCCACCCTCGCGGCCGCGGGCGCGCACTCCGCAGCGCGCCTGCCCATTGGCATGCGTGCGCCAGCGGCCATGTCATCGCCACGTGGGCTGCGTGGCGGCCGATGGCGACCACGTGGCGCCACGTCATTTCTTCCTTTTCTTTTATTTTTATTATCTGTGATGATGTCATAATTCCAAATTTTCAATATAAAGTAAATCAAGAAAATCATCTTTTCTTTTTCATTCATTCTAAACTTCCTAAAGCCGTAAATGCTCATTTTAACTCCAAATTTAACCATTTAAATTTCTAAATTTTTCTAAAATGTGAACTTTGCATTTCTAAGTCTTTTCAAATTTTAGAATTTTATTTGAATTTTATTTTATTTTTCTTGGTTCTTCACGTGTAGACTACGAAGATTTAATCGAGGACGAATTGCGACGATTTCAACGTGAGCATCCGGCAAGCTACACCTTTGATCATATTGCTCCCAGTATTTTAACAGTATTTATATTGTTTTAAATTATTATGCATCGTAATTTTATTCAATTCTAGTTCAAATTCGATTTGGATGATAGTTATGCCTAATTCCTTTGTATAGCCAATTTGATATTTCATGTCAATATACCTTGTCAAACCTAGATAAAACCTAGTTGGTACATTAGTATTAACTAGACATTTGGTGGAAAAGCTTAGCCATGCCAAGAATATTAAGATTTGGGGACTTTCTTCACATAAAATGATACTTCTTTCACATAAAATAATACTTCTTTCACATAAATGATAGACTTTAAATTTGATTTGGACTTTGGAAAGTCGAATTGTTTATAAAATGTTTATAATCAAAATATAAAACTGGTTTAGACTTAGGCAATGGTAAGATGGTGGGTGCTTCGGCATGCATCGTAGTTGTAGCTTCGATGTTGATTGCGCACAAGGGTTCGAGGTTTGGCCTAAGTCAATTTAAGGACGATCTGCAGAGCTACTTTTAGAAAGTCACACGTACTACCACAAGTCCGGTATGGGACGGACCTAGCCAACTAATTTGCAAAGTTTCAATTAGATATCGCTAAAGGTTGAATGTGGGCGTGGTGAAGCCACGAGAAGTCTCACATGGCACAAAGGGGCTCCAACACGTGGATTCGTGTTGTAGTGAAACCTTAGTGGCGGCGTTATCTTTTGGCAACTAAGCATTGTAAAGGCTTTGTCGTGAACTCTCGACCACACCTAAGGCGGTGTGTTGATCGGGCAAAGCGAGAGAACATGTCTTGTGGGTAAGTTGTACACCTCTGCGAGTAAAACTATCACGGATAGCCGTGTCCGCGGTCATGGACATGCTAAGTAGGGTTTTCACATTAGACTTTGGTTTTATTAAACTTTGGTTGTGAAAATCGATTTGTGGAAAACGGTTATCTTTTGGAAAAGATGGTCGATGGGATACCAGAGATTAGGTTATTGTTGGTTGGTGCCTTACTAACGTTATTATCGGAACAATGTTGTTTTACTTAAAGTATTCAAAACAACTTTTATTGTAATAATGATGTTTAAACCAATTCTTTGTCATTTATGCAAACAACTATATTATGCCATCCTTGTGAATCCTTATGCATGCATACAATCATTAAATCTCTGGTGTAGCTTGTGGATGCGTTTGTACTCATGTGGCTCTATCTAACTCTTTGAGAGGAAGACTTCGACGATTGCGGTGAGGACTACGATTAGGCCACGTCTTACAGTCAATTCGCCTTGTGGGAAGGCTGGATGGGCTGCCGCTATATTATTTTGTTTCAGCTGTTATTTTGGTGTTATGCTCTATTGTAAACTTTGAACTTATTATCAAACTTCTGCTTTATTATTTTGGTTGAATGTGAGATATTCATCGCTGTAACCACGTGTGCACTAAGCTTTCACGGGATAGTGCGAATAACACGAGGGTTTGAGTTGTTGCTCGGGTCCCGACAATGAGGTGGCTCACCAGCTCGCAACATATGCGATGTTATGTTGCGGTGCCTATGTCTTGCCGCAAGCTCATAGCTGTGATCATGCGAGCCGTTATCTAGAACTCGGTGCGGCGCCCTTGAACCATCGTGCACGAACTTTGCGGCCACGGGACCCGTCAACACACTTCACAATATGCGATATGCGGGTTTGACACATGCACCGATACATCGAGCTAATGTTCACGGCGTATCTAGCAATATCCTCTTGGACAACACTCTTATTACGGAAGCCTGCCCAAAATGAGTGTGGCCTCATGAACCCCATTCTCCCTCCTCACTTTGTGGCGGCACTAGGGATGCCGTGTTTGTCGTCGTCTGGATGACACGTGCAAACGTCGGTGGTCACAACACCACCTACCACCCTCAATTGCAGCCGCCATCATCGTCCTCTCCGGCATCTTTCCTCATCCTCCTCCTCTGCCCACTTCTTCCAGGTCCC